>JAXIUW010026675.1:0-15369 GCA_035591015.1 Cephalothrix simula
AATTGTAGCTAAACCTTTCCTCTAACGAGGTAAATTATTAACTTGTCAAAATAATTGGCACTAGTACCCTTAAAAGAAACTTTTGTAAGTCATGTTTTCAAAATTTCGAAAATTTACCTTAAAAATCGATATGACGTCACACAGTGACAATGTAGATTGTATAACGTATATTGCACTAGTGAAAATACAGCGTGTTATCACATGGCTTTAAAAGCTACATACGTTAAATACATTGTGGTGCTACAATACACAGCTGACCAGCAACACAATATATGAATGCATAAAGCAATTTTGATTACAATTGTAATTATACAGCAGTCTGTTCCACCTTTTTGTCCATGGTTGCGTTCTTTTAACACTGGATAAGCAAGTTTGAAAATTTACAATTGAAAATTGTAAATGGACATAATACATGCCTCTGGCTAAACTGGCTAAAAAACACGCCTCAAGCAAAAATATAGCCAAAAAATAATATTATCTCAATGCAACACACCTTCTCAATATAAACATGCTAAATTAGCTCCGAAAATAATTATTTTAAAATTTTGCCACCATTTTGTTTTCACTTCTCCGATATTATCCTACTCGCAGAGTAGGATGAAGTTTGGGGTCCCCCAGGTTCATCCCGGTAAGCTAAAAGAAACGCACTTTGGGAGCCCTGACCCCTGGGTCTATCCGGGATTATCCGGGGGCTGTAAAAAGAACGCAACCTAAGATACCAACATTGAACAGGATAAATTCGGCTAATGAAATCGGAAGTGCATGATAGAAACAGTGCACAATCCGTGTGGGACGTGTGGACAGGGGAGAGGAGCTAAGGTTTTTACAAACCCAGAAGTAAAGCGGAAATCTTATCCGGATGGCCCCTAAGTGAACTGCAGCCTGTTTAAGCTTTAAAACTATTTATAATGTACATTGTAGTTTTGCTACAATACAGCTGACCGCTACAAAATATATGAATGCATATATATAAATCAATTTTGATTAAAATTGTAATTATACAGCGATCTGTTCCACCTTTTTTGTCTATGTGTATGTGCTTTTTTCCGGACTTTTTTTTCCGCGAGAACATTTCCTGAATGACTTATTATTCTGTAGCTATTTCCTATAGGTATCCAATCATAGGCTTCCAATGTTATTTACCTATGGCAAATAATCTCAAAAGCAGCCTTGTATAAAAACGATGTAGACGCGGACTCATGAAGCTCCCTGTCTCTGGGGACAGTGGTTGCTCTTGGCGCAGAGGCAATAAGAGTCAATAGAGGCTCCTTCTGAAAATTGTGCATGTTATTTAGATGATGTGTAGTGATTAGGGTCGAATATATAAATCAATATAGATAATGAATCAATAGGTTAAAATATACGCTGGCCAGCGGGGAATTAGTTTATTAAAATAAACTTTTGTTCTCATACCCCCTGCTGGCTATCTCGAATTTTGACGGTAGGAGAAATCCTCTCGTTCACTAGAGTAGCGGGGAATTATTCTTTGTGTAAATTGGTCAACGCTCTCGTATGACATGCGAGAGGACGTAGGTTCGAGACTCAGTACGACACGGTGGAGAACCAAAAGATCCCGAGGAGGTGGCATAAAATAAATGAGCGACATACATGTACGGTTCTAATAGATAAATAGATAAGAGATAATGGAATATAGGATCATATAGGTAAGAATATACGTTAGGGGAACTTTTCTTTTCTCTGGTAAAGCGGACAACACTCACGTATGGCATGCGAGAGGTCGTAGGTTTGAGACTCAGTACGAAAGATGCATGAACCAGACATAGGCGTAATACATGTAAAAGTACTGCTCCGATTGCAGTTATCAACAACTTTTTTGAGCTGATGATTATTACGTATTGATCAACGGCTAAAACTTGAACTGCTTAAGAGTTACTTTAAAATATTTTAGACCTTTAATGTGTTTAAGAAACCCAACTGTCAAAATAGTTCCCCTTATGTCTTATGATTATGCATATATTTTGCGCAAGTTTGTCTGTCAACATTTAAGCAAATCGATAAGCATGGATGTTTTAGATGTTAAATCGTATAATATGCTAAGAGGTTTTGAAACCGACGGAAGAGAATAGGAAATGTATCTACTTCAAAACACTTACAAACACAAGATGAGGATGTAAGGAAGATGCAACAAATATGTATAATTCCCTTTTCATCAATGTTGATCAATGTTCAACACGACATGTACATAAAATTCCAGACATGATAGGAATGACGTATATTTTTTATATGTTTTCATTGGCCATTTCATACGGTGCCCATTGTTACTAAACTGCGCCGTGCAGTTTTCATTTACTCTTGTATACTCCGAAACATAACCATGTTCTTCAAATATTTGGCTTGGCTGCTTACAAATTTTTTGTTCTATTGCAGGTAAGAGTTTTTATATAATTGTCAAGAAAATTCGTGATGTCTTTACACGTACATGTAAGTAAATTTTCATAAAAATTTTATTTACATTTGAAAAGATGGCTTATAAAGTCATCAGATGCGACTTGTTGAATGGTGCTCTTCGGATAAACTTCGTTGTATTTCTCCTAGAGGTGGGATCGGTTAATTTTGGAGATTAACCGGTTAAATGGTTAAATTAACAGGTTAATTTCGGTTAAACGGTTAAATTTTTTAAAAATGCATAAATAAGTTACTGAACAGTCATTGTGTATCTAAAATATAGTCTACAAGGCCCCTACTGATTTTGGCGACTCGCCAACAAAAACCAATTGCTATACATGTAAGTGAAGTCTACCGTGCTATTGGTGTTGCTAGTAATTTTGCCACATCCGCATCCGCAAATTCGGCTCACAAAAAGTGTCCCACAGTAGAATGCTATTACTACTTCCCTGACGCATCTGGGACCACATAGAACATAGGTTTATCCGGTCTGCCTGTTTCAGCATCAATGTCAATAACATCAGGGGTTATAACACCAGAGTTCATATCAGTCTGTCTAAGCATTGCTTTATGCTTTTAAATATAACTTAATACAATATCGGTTAATTAACCGGTTAATGGAAATTAATGGGATAAATTTTTTTGCCGGTTAACCGATCCCACCCTCTAGTACTCCTCAATTACTGGGATCAAGTCGAGGGGCAAATCACTCCCCGATTCTGTGTACAGTAATAAATTATTGAGTTTGTAATAAAGTATAAATTTTAGTAATAATTTTGTAATAAATAATAATTATTACTTGGCTGTATAGTAACAATCCGAAGAATGTGCCCCTCGGATCAAGTAGAGTTTAAGAGTAAACTTTTGATATCTGATACCGCTAATCTTCATGTCAAAGAAACTATCGTGTTACCATCTTCCGTTTATATACTATCAATTAAGACTATAAGGTGATGCAATACAGAGATTGTCCAATGGCTAGTCACAGTGAAAGCTATTTTCGAATCAGGTGCCATGCATATTTCTGATTATCTCTTTCCGAGACATCAGCATCTAACCATCAAGATAAAAAAATTGCGATCCTGGTCTCGAGAAATTCAAATGATTTATTTCTAGTTTTTGAAAAAGCTAAATAACATTATGATATTCTGATTTTGGAATTCAAATTCTCGCATGCCGAATGCTATTCAATCCCAGTACACCCGCGTATGTAGGCCTACTTATTTCTTGAAATCTTTAATTATACAAATATATACAATAAACTTGAAGAGATTGACCTTAAAAAGTTCCGAACTTTTTAGCATTGATAAATTGAATAAATTATTCATTAGATTAGTGTACAAAATAGGATGAAAGCATTGGATGCGGCATTTACGAGGTAAATTTCTGATCCACTCACCCCCCCCAACGGTTTATCTTATTGGCGGGTACACCCTTAAATTGAAATCTTGAATCTAGGAGAGAAGGGGTCCAAATTTTTCGCTGACATAGGAGCCCCTCTATTTTTCAAGACCTTTCTAGAAATATATACACCCGTGCCTATTACCCTATTTTAATTCCTAAAGGTTTTCTAGCTCTTATGTCATCAAAACCTTGGCTTCATCCACGAGATTGGCTTTTGGGCTATAGCAGCCAGGAAGCTCTGATTCGCCGAGTATTCTACGTTACGATATCTAGCACGGCAATCATTTATTTGAACTCTCCGCCAGTCAAACAGTGTGAATCACTAAAAATCGTGTTAACAATAATTATAATTAATACTTTCTTGATAAATATGTATCTTGAAAATAAGACTAGTTTCATTAGCGTACTTCTAAATCGAATGTCTATATCGTACCAAATATATCCATTTTAATATGCTAATTCGGACTGACCTTGATTTCTATTCGCTGACCACGTTGACAGCATTATTTTTCTCCGTAATCAACGTTTCAAATAAGTTCTGTTTGGCATTTCATAATGATATTAAAGGAACTGTGTTGGCGGGAATTCAAGTTACGCGCGAGCGCGCCAGTGACGTCACCATAGTAACTATATCTTCAAACTACGTATTGTTTTCAACTTGTTATAACGGTCTATTGAAATATTATTGAAAGAATATATCTGTACTTTGCAAATAAGTAAAAATTTTAAAAAATGCTTATGTCAATATTAATTGACGTTAGCGGTAATCTGGGTACCCAGATTTCCCGCTAATATAGCTCCTTTAACGCTATTTAAGTGTTACAAAAGTAGATATTATTTTTGCAATAATTAAGTAATTCGTTGAGTACTAGTTGAATAGGTCAAGGGACTTATTGACATTAAATAGATTTAAATGTCAGGCATTTGGATATATTATGATTTAGAAGTATACTAATGTAACTAGTCTAATGGCATTTTTGATTCCAAAGGATAGCCGACAGGTGAAGGTACTTTGGGGATCAAAATGCTATTACTCCCCAAAATAAGAAACCGTTTGGGGGTCCAAAATTTAAGGCCTCGCTAAGGCCTCATCCAATATTTCCATCAAGTTGTGTATATTAGTTGGAATCTGGAAATCCTTTTAATCTTTGGAGCATTAGAAGAATTATAATTCCTTTAGTTTCCGTTTATTCTCTAAATCCTCTTTTTCGGGGACAACAACTCGTTATCACATTTGAGGTTTCACTCAAACAAATAGCTTCGAATGGCATTTAATATTCACTGCCATGTTTAGTTATTAACTCAATTTAACAGATTATTCATTTTGGCAAACAGCGACAGGAAATTTTGTTTGCAGGTCTGGCTGAGGCAAATATCAATCATTCGTTCAAGACAGTTATAAAATATAAATTGGCGTGTCGTCTTTCTAGTCTTAATTTATATCATCTTTCGCGCCGTCTACTTTTTGGTAAATGTTTCTGAAATTAATTTGATTATGGTTTAAGAAATGACTTGATAATATAATTTTTGCCGATCGGGCAGAATTTTATTTCACAGAACCGTAATGCAATAGCAGCCGTCTTATAGCTTAAAGAAGGCTATCTATTCTGAGCATTAAAAAAGTTTTCTATTCTGATATATTTTCTAAACAACCAAAAGAAACAAGATGGGCGAAGAACGCAATGATAAGACCTTTATAAAACCTACTTAAGCTTACGTCTCTTCCCCTTCAGATAAATTAAGTCACGTGACCTGCCATGACTATCTTACGTATGGCGCGCGAAACGGTCGAAAACCTCGATTCGTTGCATGCAATTTGACTAAATTGCAGGCAATTTAATTGCAGGCAATTTAACTTCATTGCAACGAAGTTATCCAATAGAAAAATTGAATTTTTCATTTCTGACTATTCCCTGGCCTTCAATATTTGACCCGTGACTTCCTATAAGAAAAATACATCGCATTTGGATGCAATGAAACTCATTGCATGCAATATAAATCCATTGCATGTGATGAGTTCTCATTGCACCCACGTGATTCAATTTCTGAACCATTGTTTTTCAATGGATAGCGCCGATTTATATCAACCAATGGAAAAGCTTCTAACAAGAAGGTAATACTCCGGTTACAATGAGAACTCATTGCATGCAATGAAATTAGCATGCAATTTATCTTCATTGCAGCCAAATGCGATGTATTTTTCTTATTGGTCAAAACAAATCACGTGTCTTAAATTGAAGGACAGTGAATGGTCAGAAATGAAAATAACAATTTTTCTATTGGATAATTGAATAGGATGCAATATAACTTCGTTGCATGCAATGAAGTTAGATTACATCCAATTTAGCTAAATTGCATGCAACGAATCGAGGTTTCCAACCGTTTCGTGCGCCGTACTTACGCAAACACGTGACTTAAGTTTATGGACTCTTATTGGATGGGGTGCTATACCGCCGAGTTAATCAGGATAATGACGCGTCTTCTTACCTCCAAAACGTCGCTAGCAATTTAATCCAAGTTTAATGTGGTACCGTTCATTTTAACTAATAAAAAATATTCGCATAATATAACCTCTACATTATGAATTTGTTAAGATGGTACCTGCATGTATGATGGGGATGGTGCAAACGTTGCCTTATGATGGTACCAACTTAGAGCGATTATGGCATTATACTTGTAGGAGAGGTTAAAGAAAATGCAGTGCTTTAGGTTTTGATAGATCAATGGCAAAGTAGGCAAAAAATGCTAGAGGAAAACAACAATTTTCAGCTTGCAGTCAGTAGCTTAACGCTGCCTTGCTGTCTGTATCCACCTGACCTAGATGACCTGCAGTTGAACCGTGGAACTGTGCAGCACTGGAAGATTTTGTTGGTCTAGTTGTTCCTAAGTTCCAATGTTGTATATGATTTACTGCAGTTTTGAAATTAGAGATCACCTTTGTGATCTCCGTGGAATCTGTAATTAGGACAATGTGCTGAGTACAGTATGTGGCAACAACTCTCATAGTTAACGACTAAATAAATTATCTTACCACCAAATCTGTACTTCTAAGTACTACTAATGTGACGATGTCAATAGTCGTGAAACATCCTTCAGTATCCTAGTAGATTATTATCCATTAATTTCCATTGACCAAGCTTTGTAAGTTCATTAAAATGATTGAATTAGAGCTTCTCGATCGAAGCCCTTAGATTGAAAGAAATTATTCAGGTTCCAGTTCTGGTTAATGATGCCTTGATGGGATAGATACACTCTTAAGGAGTTATGATGATGGGATGATAGTATGATACGATCAGGGGCCCATTATTTGTCTCAATTATGGGCCCCTGGATACGATCCTTAAGTGTTGATGATGGTATAATACACTGTCTTCATAATTGTTATCAAATGAGGCTCTTTTTGGGTTCCAGCAGTGAGATTTGTAAAATAACCGAGAAAATAACAGTCACCAGTTAGAATGGAGCGGAATGGAGGCAAAAAAAGAGTGAGATTCGGGATGTCTAAAAGTGAGCATTGAGCTCGCCAAAAATCATAAAGTGAGCAGTGAGCTTGCAAAAAACCATGTAGTGAGCAGTGAGAATATAAAATTATCGATCCATGCGCAGTCAGCAGAGCTTATAGTCATGCGTGAACATTTACCATGACTTCGAAACGGAGACCGAAAATTTCACGTGCCTGTATAACAAAATAACGACATTAGACCCATATTTATATTGGCGTTTTTGGTTTAGTTAGCAATGTCCTAAAATGCGTGAGTCAGATTTTGCCTAAAAAAATAGCAGTGAGATTGGGTGAACTAGTGCGTCAGTAATGAGATCCAACCCCCCCCCCCAAGAGCCTCATCAATCAACATGTATCTGATGTATCTCCACTTAGTTTTGGAGAAAGACAGCAATAGCCCATGTCGGTTAGCAAAGGAATCAGCAAAATTGGAGCAACATCAATGGAATCAAAGCATAGAAAGGAATGAGGTTGAATAATGCAGAATCTGCCTTCTCTTTCTATAAAAAAATCTTGATTTTGTTATGAACCTTTTTCCGTCTGTCCTATAGCCTATTGATTAATCCTACTCACAGTAAAATTGAGGTCGGAAATAGCCTAAAATTGATCGCTGTTAGTCCATATACGATTAGTGACGCCACATGGCTGATATTGATTGCATTTGTACCGAAATTTAAACGATCAATTTTACTATGGATAGGATGAAACAATTGGGCTAGGAAATGTGAAAAAGAGTCGTTTTAAAATCAAGATTTTTTTATAGATAGGAATGGCAGATGTTAATATGACGTTATGTATGGGAAGTTGAGATTTCAAAGGACCAGAATCCGAACAAAACAAAAAAGTGACTAAATTGAAACTTGAAAATGGAGCTTAGATACCTGTTTTTGTATTAATAAATTGTTTCTAGCAATCTTCAACTGGTTCAATGCTCAATCATATTTGCCAAAACAGAACAGTCTTACATTTGAGAAAAAAATATTTGTCTAGTTTGTCTCATATTTCATGAAGGGTAATAATTGCTCTATCATTTGTTTTTTCCTGACGATTTTTTCGAACGTTTGAATGATGTTGTGTTGTGTTACCTTTGCGATAATCACCTCCCAGGACAAATTACTTGTTATTTCCCCAGTTGATGTGGAAATTTCCATGCAAGTTTTTTTTATTATGAAAAACACAGTTTTAAGAAATTAACCAACAACCACAAGAAACTATAGGAAAATCTCTTCCGCGTTAAAAGATCCTTCCATAGCCAACGCCATTTTTTGACTACAGGGGGCCGTCTCAAAGGTTTGAATTTCATGGACATACAAATCGTCAGCAGGTCAATGCTCGGGGAATTGGTTTTCCATGAGAATGGTCTCAAAGTAGTAAATTTATTAGAAGTATTTTACAAAATTTTAAGGGGTACTCTTCTAGTTTGTTTGTAAACACGATTAGAATAAACACGTGACCGAATATTCGCGTTAACTGATTGGCTAACGGAAACAAAATGCCTTTTAGGTAGTCAGGCATTCCTAAAGTTCCTAAAACGTAAAAATTGTTCCTAAACTTTCCTGAGAATTCCTACTAATTATATCGTGTATTAGATGTCCCAAATTCTTTTTTCGTTGGTGCAATCATGGCAAATGGTTGGTGTAACATAAATTCATGTATAAATAGACCAATAGTTGTTCAGAATGGTTTGATTTGTTTTCTTTTAACTTTTGAAATATAGTTACGTACATTTGTTCAAAGACAATGTTATGTTAGCAATGAAGTCAATAGCATTGGAGAGGAGCAAACCAGACAAGGCTATAAAAGGCGCTTAGAACCACCACATATTTGTCTCGATTTCTATCACATTTCCATTCTATTTTAATGGTTCACTCCATCATGATTCTTTGTGGCATCACTATGATAGGCCTACGACTAAGTTTAATGCACTGACCCATTTTTCCGTCTCCAAAATGTCCACGATAACTCAAAAAGCGACCGCTTTCAGGGTGCGAAGTCCGGGAGTGGGCCCCTGGAGTGGAGGCCTGGATGTTCGCGTCGCAAGCGACGCTCGTGCTTTCCATTCCTATAATTTTTACCTCTAGTGAATCATATAATGATAGTGCTTTGGTCTGACATGTGTGGCACTGTTTATAAAAAAACCAACAGAGTAACCCTTTAACATTCATTTTTCTACCTTATAACTTTTGTCAAATATCAATAATTTAACGTTGTAATCGGTATAGGTCAAGTCGAGGGGCAAATCACTCCCCGATTTTGGTTACTTAATGAAGTATTAAATTAGTAATAAAGTATTAATTTTGTAATAAAAGTATTATTTTTTGATAAAGAATTGATTTTAGTTATAATTTTGTAATAAATAATAATTATTACTTGGCTATACAGTAATAATCCGAAGTGTGCCCCTCGGTTCGCGTCCGAGCGATGTATCAACGTCAGCTTTTGGTCCCCTCGCCTTCGGTTGCCTTTGGTAATCTGTTCGGTTCATAAATTCCTTAAAAGTATCGATGAAATTTTTCTGGTGTCATTTCTAATCAGTTTTGGCATCAAACGTAGATCTCAAGGCAATGTCTCAATTATTAAAATATTGATCTTTATTCCTTATTGGGTTTTCTTGGGAATTTTAATTCTTGTGTTACGTATACACTTTTTGCTCGACGTAACGTAACCAGGTAGGAGAACCACCGTCAATCTACGGATATCCGACAAGCGACTATTGTCGGTTGTCAAAATACTTACAGCAATTTTAATTCTTTAGGCATTTAAGAATTATGCGCAAATGGTCCTTGTACATCGATTTTTGATGTATACCTGTGCCACAAGTCTCAACTTGGTACGACTATCCACGGCTGAGGTCCATCAAAAAATAGGCTTAAGAACCTCATGTAACTTTTCATTTCATACTTTTTCAAAAAATGTATTAGGTTATATGGTTCCGATTCCTTTTATATATCCCGACAGGGGGATGGGCGACATTTTTACGCTTTTGTGTGGCTCATCCTATTTTTTATCCATTTCATGTTATAAAACCATGAACTTTAGTGCCACTAATGTTTTTTCAGACGCTTCAGTTCTTCTTTGTCTCTTATTTTTCCAACGTTTAATGATCTTTAATCAAGTGACATGATCGACTTTAGGGTTTAATTCAAAAAGCAGTCACTGCGAAACACACAGCAAAGATTTCATTATTTGATCGGAAGTACATTCCATTAAAAAGTTTTATTTATAAGATAATTCAATACAAATTACCATAACATCATGTTTCAGTAATGCAAATTTAAATAATTTATTGCCTCGCTTCCCCATACAAAATTAGTGTCTGTCTGATAAAAACCTCTGCGGGGATGCAAGTCCTGGGTGAGCGCGGGGGATGGTAGTTAAGGCATCAAACCCCCTTGACCAAAGATCACGTCTCCGCTAGCGTTCGGTGAAGTCAACTATGGAAATCCCCAAGCCAGGTGCTTTTTCATCAATGACGTAACTGATCGACCAATCAGGGCACTGAACTGTAATTATGTTGGGAAATGCCCCCCAAAAATTATGAAGCAAATAAATGTCTTCATCTCTTTTTCCAAACACATTTACTTGACATGTTTCGTATTATATTATCTATAAAACTATGTTCTTTATATTTTCAAACCTTCCCTAATTAATGAATTTGCTATGAAATTAAGTATGCCAGCCAATCAGATAGCTATTTTACTGCAGAAGTAACCTTATTAATATAAAGTCAAAAATCAAATGCGTAGTACTGAATATTCCTATGTGTAACAGAACTGAATTCTTATGAAATGTCAGTTCTTAACTTGGCAGGGCAATTAAACTACAAATTTGCTGACCCAAGACCTCATTAATATATTCATGAGCTAGTATGTTTGGTCGGCTCTAATATATGGTTATCGATTCACTTAGTTGTAGGGGAGCCCTATGTATGAAGTAGACGTTACATGGGTCTGGGCTGTATACTTTCTATAGGGTCGACGAAAAAAGTCGAGGTTTAAATATCCACTCCAGGTTCAGGGATGAATGTCCTCCAGTGTGAATATACAATTAGGACAGGATCCCTACGGACAATGATTTCACTGGAATACTAGTAGCTCAGTTTGTAAGAGACTTGACTCCTACAGAAGGTTGCGGGATCGAGCCTCACCACTGACAATGCTCTGGTCCCCACTGTCCTCGAACTGGGATATCAAAGGCCTGGCCTGTGGTATACTTGCCAGTGATTATACGACAAGCGCATCCTCCTCGGGAGGGCTCATGCTTAAAAGGTACCGAATACCGCGGAATGACGGGTGCCACACACACATACACTTTGAGAATTTTGAGGTACATTGTAAATTTTCCAATATCGCTCTGGCTCTTTACCACTAGTGCTGACATCTCATGGCTCATGTGCCCCATAACCATAAAGGTCTAAGGATGTACAGTTTATTCAGAATCATAAAAATGGCAAATCACTTAATGATTTTTGGTTTAAATCACAAAGTAGTTGATTCAAATCAGGTATTTTTGGTTCAAATCACTAATCACTTGATTCGAATCAAGTAATTTTTGATGTAAATCATAAATTTTATTAGTATCGATACCCTTCGGAGTACTACCGCGAATGATTCAAGTTTGAATTTGATTACCCCCCACACAGCTGTCTGGCGCCCCGTGATTATCGTATTTTAAGTAAGTGAGCCTTGCAAGTCAAATCCCCATATTTAGCTACCGGACTATAAACTAACAGGTTGAATGATCCCTTGGCAAGAATATTTAATTATACAAAAGAACTCAAAAACTTGCCGATGTGAAACACATACAATTAGGATAAGGTCAGTTTTTCTCGGAAGGCGTCAAGCGCCTTGCATCGTCGTTTGATATTTTGAAATTTTACTCTTTTGCGGTGTAATTATTCACTAACCATACAATAGCGATCATTTTTACAAAAGCACCGATCTTCATTATTTAGTATATTACCTTTATGTTCTTGACAGTGGTTTTCCGAAAAGAATTTCAGATTAAAAAAATTCCATTCATGTTATTTCCAAAACTCAAAAATTCTGATACTGACTATCTTGTCATCCAATCAAAAGATTTATTACAAACCAAACCAATCAGAGCCGCGTACACATTTACGGGCGCCACGGGGACTTTTGTTCTCTAACAGCTGTGACCCATTCAATTCGGTTAGGAACAAATTTTTACTTGAGTAAAGGGTGTTTGACACACAGTTTTACAGATCCATCAAACAAAATACCTTTTCGTCTGGAATTTTTACCCCTATATTTTATTTAAAATGACATAAATTGGCTGTGAACATTGAAATTCGCTGAAACCTTTTTCATTCTTAAACCCATTAAAACTAAAATAATATGTCTAGACTTTTTAGTATAAATTGGAGACGATATTTGAATATTGATACCCTTATGATAGTTAAGGCTGCTACTTATCTATAAGACGCTTTGCGTCAAGTATGATTTTTGTCAAAAAACTCAATATGTACGTCATTTTTAATAAATCCGTGGTTAATCTTGCCGTCTGCTGTTTAATTTATTCGATAATGGGTAATGCTTTTACCATCTCCTGCTAAAAATGCTCAACCATTTTCATTCTACACTTTCTTTCGCCTGTATTTGGCGGAATTCGTACATGTAGAACATTGACCGTGATAGTTAATCTTGTAATCGGATTTTGCAGGATTAGAGCGATTTCTTATGTGTAAAATAGAAATAGATGGAGAGGAGTATCGAATAACCCTATTTTTCCTGAAACATATTTTGCGACTTTTTATAGCCGTCTGTTGTAATTTTACTTAAGAAATTGTGTCTGATTCATAACCAATAGTATAATATACACTGTGTGGCTATGTGCCCAGTGTCCTGGTGATTAGTGTCCTCTTCGTAGTATATAACATACACAAATACTGTATACGGACACAGGCAGTCGGCTTTTATTGTCCCACCTTTCCTATTTAAATGTACAGGCCGGACACTGAACGCTGAGGACACGGTAAACCGTTACACCGGGATAACTCTATACAACAGTATTGCGTGTACTGGTTATGCGGGATTCTGTTTACGATCGATCTCGGCTCCCGCATAACCACAGCCGCTATACTGTTAGTGATACCGCGAAAAATACGTAACCTTGATCTTGTAGCAACACACTGGCACACAGTGATATAGGGCATTAAAATAATTCCCAAATTACCTGACGTACGATAAAACAAAATGACACCGGGCAAGAACACCCACCCAAAAATTTTGGCTTTCGCGACATTTTTTCCCAAAATTTTATTTTGCACCAAATTTTTCTTGTCGCGACAAAATTTTCTTGATACCATACCACCCAATTTGCCTGACGTCAGACAAATTTACGAATCATTTTTCTTGACACCACCCAATTTATCTGACGTCAGACAAATTTTTCGAACAAATTTTCCAGACACGCCAGACACCACGCAAGTTATCTGATGGCAGATAAAAGTTTTGGCAAAATTTGCCGGACACCACCAATTTATATGTCATTTAATTTTTTTTGGTCGCCCGGTGTCTGAGTTTGTCTGACACCCCCTGGGTTAAGTCCTTATTAGATAGTAAAATAGTTACTGTCTAAGAGGAGGTGTATACGGATTCCATTATAACCTTACACAGTAGAAAAGTTAAATTAGTTAGCATGATGATGATGATTTATACTACACAATTGGCTGGAAAAATGACCAAAAGGGCTTCCCCCCCTAAGTCATCTATTCGTAACATTAACCTTGGAAAGCTATACATTTTTGGAAAGGTCTTGGGGCGAACTTTGGTCTGTTTTGGTTTTCAATGAATTTCGACCAGCTGTGGCGCCCCTAGCGGCAAAAATGTGAATTGCCAGAGATAATCGGATAGAATTCAGCACCATTTATAGTTTATAAGGGTGATTTTATTATGAAAATAACACCCCATGACGTCATAGACGCCATTTTGATGACGTGATAAGCATTTTAATTTATATTTTTCACGGAAATGGGTCATGCTACATGTCAAAATGAAGCTGGCGATGTACACAATCCATATAAGCAACAGTCGATGAGTTTCAGAACACTTGCTTTGACTTAGCGTCCCTAGCGGAGAACAATAGCGTACCCACAAGGGGGCATGGGGGGCAGCCCCTCCAGAAGACCTTGATTAACGCCGATTGCGCCCCCTGAAATTTTGGAGTTGCATCTAAAATTTCGCACTGCATCGGAATTAGAAATTGTAGCACTGCCAGTAGTCCATCAGTAACAATTTTGACCAACTAAGGTGGCATGATTTTTAGTTTTTCACCACTAGGGGGCGCCACGATGACGTCAAAAAATTTTGATATGCAAATCATTCACGCAAAATCGATTACCTACATGTATCCAACAATATGCAATTTATGGGGGCAAATACCATTTTCCTAGTCAAAAATTGAAAATGAATTTTTTAACTTTCTAATTCTCCGCTAGGGGCGCTAAGTCAAACCAAGACTTCTGAAATTCACCGATTGTTACTTATATGGCCTGTGTACATCGCCAGCTTCATTTTGATAGATAACATGACCCATTTCCGTGAAAAATAGAAACTAAAATGCTTATGACGACATCAAAATGGTGTCTATGACGTCATAGGGTGTTATTTTCAGAATCAAATCACCCTTTTATATAAATGGTGTTCTGAATTCTATCCAATTGTTCATTTTATCATATCTCTGGCTATTTAAGCGGTGCCCTTATAGCGAAATTCACATTTTCGCCGCTAGGGGCGCCACAGTTGATCGAAATTCATTGAAAACCAAACAAGACCAAAGTTCGCTCCAAGACCTTTCCAAAAATGTATAGTTTTCCTAGGTTACTGTTACGAATAGATTACTTAAGGGGGGAAGCCCTTTTTGATTCCTTTTTGGTCGCTCCTGCGACAATTTTTCCAGCCAATTGTGTATAAAAAGCACCATCTTTTAGTAAATAAATGAACTAGCAATTTCAAAATGCATTCTTATACCAGGGGGGGGGGGGTCAAGGAAAAAATCTGCAACACCAATGACGAAAAAATCTGCCAACTGGCCCAA
>JAXIUW010028897.1:0-15317 GCA_035591015.1 Cephalothrix simula
ATTCCGAGTATTTTTATTCTCAATTTATGCTCAGTAAGTCATGCACTGTACTTGTATTGATTTGTACATACGTGCTCGATAACTTCCAAGTAAGTTACTCAGAAGTCATTCGTCCAGGCGTACTGCTTTTACCCCTGTGAACATAGTTGACATAGGCCTTTACTTAATTCATACGATCGTTTTAGCTTATCATAACCTAAACTATAAATTTAATGGACGATTCAATTCAACACAACAATGCATATTCTTAAACGTACTCAAGTACTTAAGTTTTATGTAATACTTACTTATCAATCACTTGAGCTCCATAACTTCCATCCTGATACTTCACTGTCTTGAATGATGCCAGCTTTTTGCCCTTATAGGTAAGTTGATAGTCTACATCGTAGATTATCTGATCTTGCTTAGCCTCTACGTTGCACAGAAAATGAGTTGGAATGTTGCTGAAAGTAGGCTTGAGGCTGAATTCAGCCACGTTTCCTGTGATGCATCTGAAATATTATAATAAACTAGAGGTGCCACATGCACATTGACGGTTTTTATATTAAGAAGATCAGAAGTCGCAAGGTCATTGGGTGCATATTTTCAGCACTGGAATGGTTTATAAAAAATGCATTAAGCGCACTAGCGGCCCAAAGGGGGGTTAGATGAAAATAAAAGGTACTAATCAGCCCCTTACGTACCATTATCTAACACATATATAAATTTAATACAAATCTATCGAGCAGATCCTGAGATAACTGGACTTAATAAAAATGTTAATAATGATAATTGGGTCATTGTTAAATAGATTCATGAAAATAATTGATAATCTAAGGCTGAACGTCAAGATTTTACATTTTGGATGATTTCATAAACACCTATGCTGTTTAAATTCAACGATCGATGGGTTAAATTAAATATAAAAAAAATTTCGCAACTGTTGCTAAAACTAATGTGCCTAATTTAAATTTAACTTTGTTCCACAAATATTGCTACATTTCTTTTTAATACTATCTATAATTGATTTCACAACTACCTACATATGATTCATGACCATTGTCATTAGTTGACTGATTTTAGCGAATGTCTATTGCTTAAATGTGTAATGTTATTTTAAAATTCATACCTAAGTGGCTTGCAGTCTTCAGCAAAATAACCACCACAAATATTTGTACAATTAGAAACAGCACAGCAAGTGTAGCAATGCTCTAGTCTAGGCGAATATCCATTATCACTTTCATCATTGGTTATTGCACACTGGTCTGTTGCAGGCTTTGCTTCAATCGCTCTAGCACATTGGTTTGTGCATGCGTGACAGGAAATTCCTAGACGGTCACACCTGTAGCGAAAATATTTTGTTTTCAGAAGAAAGAATAATTCTAAATGTTTAATTCAATCATATATATTCAATTTATTAATTAATTATTATTCCGTGTATAGTTTTAAATTTTGACTGAAATAGCACATACATCACCTACAAGCATTAGCAGTCACGTTTAAAAAAACTAATATTGACTTACAAAATTTAAAGTTATACAAATAATTAGCTTTATTTACCTAAAGCATTTTACAAAAATCGATACAAATAACCAATATGTATAACCAATAAAGACTCAAATAAATGATATAAATATCTAAAAATAACATATATTAAAAATAAAAGTCTAGAAAATTTCAAATTTATACTGGAATGAAGAAAATTTATATAAACATTTTATTAGTCAAAGGTTTTAGGTTATAGACGTAGTATAACCTGAATTCAATTTTAATTTTATTGAATTCAGTTTTTATGTCAAAAAATTATTCTGTTGGCGGCATTGGTGTTAAAGGGATGTGAATTTTATTTCATCTAGATATAAAAACACATAAAGCAACAGTGATTTTATGCAAGCAGCGGTTGTGAATATTTTTGTTTCATACAGATGCATGTGCGTTGCAACCGTAAAATTGGCTTGGAAGTCAAGAAGATGTGGCCAGAATTTAAATGTAATTCCTGAAAATTATTGATTACACATGTGCTCATTGGAAGTATAATTAATACTGTTATTTATGAATTAATAGTTCATGTGAACTTCAAGTGTACCTTCTGAAGTATAAGGAAATGGTATGTCCGCAACTGAAAGCAATTCCTGGTATCAAACTAATACAGTTTGGAGCCGGGTGTGTATGTATTCTTCACTGATTGCTCTTAGATATATCGGGGATGGATTTCGCCTATCGTCATATTATTTTCACATATTATTTGATAGAAAAATTATGTTTTAAAGTTATTGTTTAAATTTTTGTATTAATATTTATTTTAAATTGACTTAAAGAGCTATTAGATGTCTAAGAAAGAATTAAATTCAAACGGAGTTGCTTTAGTAAAAATGATATGATTTTTAGAAATATGATTTCTTTGGAAAATTTCGATAAAAATATTTTTTCACTAAAAAGATAGACTTCCAAACCATGCAAACAAGATCTACACGACAAACAACAATAACGTTAACACTTTATCTACTAACGTTATTGACATCATATCAAAAGTTAACGACATTGAGTTTAATAGTAATGTCCATTAGCTTTAAATATGCAATGGGCTGAGGTAAGGTGGGGAGGACTTGAGGCATCATACTTACGGGCTTATGACATAATTTCTGAAACAAGCGAAAAACTCATCTAAACGGGAGATAGAAAAGAAATAGGGGGTAGAGTTCACAGCATATTTTGCAAATAGTTGGCTAAAAGGCATTCTCACCAAATCACGAAATGTAACAAGCACATTTTCTCGTCCATACATGCACACATCATAACGTGATTTGTGATTCTACACATGAACACATTTCAGATAGATATATTTATGTTTATGGCATAATTAATATATACTGACATTCAATATCTACACATATCAACAAAAATGCAACTTCTTATGTGAGATATCCGATTGAAGTTATTTATTGATGTATTTATTGATTTTTAATTCATATTTTAATAACGAAGAGGGAGATAAATATCACATATTTTAGTTCAATAAATAAATTTTTGTTAATAACTACTTTATCATAATTTAGGATCAACTACCGGAACATTGACTGTAAATATTTTGTCGCTCCTACTAATTATGAAATTATCTTTAGACGCTTAATTCAAATCCAAATTAAATCATTAATGACCATTAGGTTTCATTATTGGTTTAGTTATCAAGAGCACCTTATCGAAAAATTGAAGAAATATATTTAATAATTTTGTTCTAAACATTGTAAAATACTGAAAGCAAAAACAGAAAAAAAAAATAGAAATTAATTCATAAAATAGATCATACAATTTTTTTCAAAAGGTTATTTCACTTAAGAAGGCTATTTAATGAGTATTGAGTATCAGTTAGTTCAGGAAATTTAGACTTAAAAATTTTAAAGATTTTGAGAAAACATCTAAAGATCGGAAAAATATATGTGTTTAAAGAATATTGGGCAATGCCTGTTAATGCTACAACATTTATTTTTGTCTCGTAACCAATTACATTGAATATATAAGTATATGTGCTCTACAAAAATGCAGAAAGGGTAGCTTAGAAAAAAATGTACCCTGTTACAACTTCAAATACAGGATTAAATTGGCTTTTTGGCTTTTTCCCGCGTTTAGGTTTTTTTCCTGATTTTTTTGACCTCTTATTTCTTATTATATACCATTTATTATTTCTGAAAGTAAAATTAGTAGATTGCATGGTTTTAAACTTATGTTTATAGTTTTAAGTAAGGTGAATATAGTGAAATAAGTGTAGGGATGTGTTTTTAGTTTGGTTTAAGTGTTACGTTAACGGTTTATTAGAGATGTGCAATAGGAACTTTTTTTGCAATTATTTTTTTTTAAATTTAGGATTAGAAAATATTTTGAAAGAGTGTGGCTTTTTGTGCCATAATTATAAGAATAATTTGACACTGTTGTTCGGAATTTTCCTACCAATATTATTTTCAAAATACATACTGAATGACTTTTAACCTACATGTATTAATAAAATTTGAAAAAAGCATTAGAATTTGTTATTTTATCTAAAACTAGATTTTAACATTTTAAAATGGATACATTTCAAACAACAGTGCTTTTACATCTTATTTTAACAATTAAGGTCTCTTAGATTGGGATTAAGCATATTTGATTAAAGCAAAACACTGTCCAAACGACCCTAAAGATTTAAACGACCTACCACATTTAGATGGGAAACACGCCTCAGCTGTTTCACACAATTATTCGGACGTTCGTTTTATGTTTGCATTTATGTTACTATGACGAGTTCATTGCACAAGACCAGTTATTTATATAATGATACATGTATATAATATGTTAATTGCCTTGTTTAGGAATGTGCATTGCTGTGTTAAATGAATTGGCCATTAAATTAATTAGGTTATAGACGATCGTATAAGTTAGGTTATTATGATAAATAAAAGGCCTATGGCAACCAAAAAAGCTTTTAAAAACATGCGAAGTGCATTAGTTGCAACTAGATCTTTTGGCTATCGTTGCGTAATAGCATTATCAATTAGCTATTGAAATATCAGGTTGCAACTCGTGCGCTTGCGACCTGTAGAAGAAGTTTGCGTTTTGTATCCTTTTATGTACTAAAATTAAACTTCAGATGCTGCCGCAACCCGGGAAATAAAATATTTCGATTTTTTTTCAATGTTGATAAAAAGTTAGATATACATAGAATTTGTGTATAAATGTTAAAGGCTATCGGAAAATATTAGTTTTTTAAAAACTAGGCATCTAAATGTAGTAGGTCCTTTAGAATAGATTTCGTTTTGTGTCTTCCCTTAAAGTTCTGCCTTTATGAAAAAGGTATTGACGGATAGATGAATGCATGATGCACTAGTGATGCACTTGTCATTGAATATATTATGATAATTTTCATGCATTATGCAAATTCTATTCATGCATCAGTGAAGAAACATTTTGATGCAGGAAGTGGCCTCTACCCAATGTTCGACCTAACCATAGGTGTTTTATTAGTGTTATTCATCTGACCTTTTATGGTATATATTTCTACACTCAGGCGGATCATTATCCTTAGGGGGGACACTACATGTGATGAACCTTCTGATATCAGTATCATTTTTGTCTCTAATAAATATAAATAAATAATAGCTGTCTGAGACACTAGTCAAACTTTATTACACCTTTTCGCAAATAAGAAATGACTAGTTTAGTATAATATGCAACTAAATATAAAAGTAGTTGTCTACAAAAATATTTCACAGATTTCTGATTTATTAATAATTTTTTGACTAAAGTATCTAGAACTAAAGAACTAAAAAATTTCCTTAATTTAAAGTTGGATTACATTTTTCTAAATTTGGAAATATCTCAAACCATGTTTCATAAACAAAATAAATGTTAAAAGCTTTTCTTTCTCATTTGGAAAAAGTATAAGAACTATAAAAACTAAATGGTGTCTGTATAGAATATCTGAAATCGAATACATTAACAAAGTGCTTAAACGTTTAGGTTAATACCAAATGTTGATTAGTTTTAGGTGGGATGATTTAAGACATCACAGATTGATCTCATTAAAGTATTCATCTTTAAATACACTGTCTAATATTCCAATGCTTTAAAATATATGACGATTGTCATTTTGAAAAAAATACATAAATTGAATTAGACGCCTACTAAATTACTACTGTATGACGATGGTAATATAGTAGTTACTCTGATTGACAACTCCTTTTCTTTGTTTTTCAAGTACCTATTTAAAATTAGGTTTAACGCAATGATAGTCAGATGCTAGTTACATTTTCATAAGTTCTTGGGAACTACTCAAGAACTTGGGAACTACTCACTTATAACTATTTCATCTCTAAATTACTACGACCATCATATTACCATCGTCGAACTATTGATAAAAATTCTTGTTGAATAGTTGGTATTTATAACTATAGTTATAACTATCGTCGCTATTTTTGCACCTCTAAATTACTATGGTCCGACTATAGTTGGCCAACTATCGTAATATAATAGTAATTTAGAAGGGGTCTAAAAGGCTAGGGTATGCTTCTTTGAAATGTTTTTTTTTATTAAAGTTCAGCTACAAAATTATGATAATTATAAATGTATGATACTATTTAATTCTGTGACAATATTTTTTCGCATTTAGAATTATTGAAATTTGTTCGTTTTTTAACAGTTAATTTTTATGAAATATAATATACTACTTAGTTTTAAAACGACTAAAACACCTTTTCCCATATCAGAAAGATGAATACTTTTATTCACAGACAAATGTTCTGTATGCAAGACATTATTATTTCCAACTGTAAAACTTAAATTAAAACTTCACTGGACATTACTTAAATTATGTTTTTAATGAGTTAGTTATTTATAAGAACTATTTAGGCATTATAATTATATTATTTGCACCTTTAACTTTTGAAATGTTCATGGTTTTTGAAAAGGCTGAATAGCTTTTTCTTTTTGGTGCAAACAAAGGTTATAACATAATATACAAAGCATGCAGTACATGGATTTGTGACGTCACAACAGAGGCTTTACTTCCTGTCAGATGTTGGAAGTTTTGTGTCTGTGATGCTGAGATCAGGTTGGGTGATGCCCATGCATGGTTGTATGATGATGACAATATAAGAGATAGGGTGATGCCCATGCATGGTTGTATGATTATAATGTAAGAGATTACACAATACCAAAAGAAAAGACATGCACTGACTGATAGACATGGCGTCGCAATGTGCAAAGCAGAGCGCAGCGCGCACGCAGCATGCGAACAAAACAAGAAACATGCAGTTATTAGGGGTCCGCCGCGGCATGCGAAATTTTTTGACTAATGCGCATGCGTTGAACCTGTTACCACATTTTGTTTCAAAATCGCAATAACAGATTCTTGGCCTTTTTAGATAGGGTTATTTTAATCTTTTTCCATAGCCAACCCAATATAGCGACCGCAGCGAATAATTTTGAATTCTTATGCACTATATGTTGAAAGAGGACGTCACAAAAACTTAATTGCAAATAAATTGATTGTTCAGAAATAATAAAAAAAAAGACGAAACAAAAAAATTAACATAATAATAAGTTTAACGTAAGATAAAAATTCATACCTTTTAGATATATCATATCTTGTTTGATAGATATTGAATCGTTTACTTTTGCCACTATTAAACATGCACAAAAAGTTATAGTTACGTTTTAGTATTTACTTTATATAAGCAAATAAAGATACATGAAACAAAGGGTCTGTACTATTAAACGCGCTGCTTAATTTTTTATGCGCAATAAAACAAGTATTTCGCTTACATAGCGCTCGCTGCGACTTCATCATCGCATGCAAAACTCACAAGAACAATTTTATTCAATTCCGAAATTCCACGTACAGACACCAAACAACATAAGTAAACAAATTATCATTGTTAACATTTTATAAAATTTCAAAATTAATTCATTTCAAACCTAAAATTGTGCATGATCTAATTGTGAGCTTAATTTTTTACACCTCAATCCAAAACCATGCATTGGCATACTATTAAATGGGCAAGAATAAACAATTTGAACTAGTTCAATAGTTTAACCATAATAAAACGGATTAGCGGCATCATTGAACAGTTCTACAGACCGAAAAACCCAGTCCCATTCGCACATGCGCTTTATTGCGTTAGTTGGCATGCATCAGGTCTAATTTAGATATATAATTCAGAACCACGCTCTGTCAAAGCCAGATACTAATGGGGTCTACTAATTGGATAGGTAAACTAGGTCATTGCGACTTGATTGTCATTTGCCGTTCCTAGATAGACCAGGAAATCAAAAATTTTTAACTAATAGATATGTGAGGGTTAAATTCTACTAGGATTTTTAAAAGATAGAGGCATCACCCTTTTTAATCACGAGCCGAAGTTGCGTTTATTCCTTATACTGGTTTTAAGATGTGCGCGCTGATGTAATTACACATTATAGAATATTTAGTGATTTAGTGGTATTCTGAAAGTGATATAACTTTGTGCACTGCAATAAAATTATGTTTTATCATTTATTCCAAATGATTTTTTTAAAACAGATAATGTTTTTATAACATAAACCATGCATAACTTACATTACACATTCTCCAAATGTAATAAAATATCTGCCACTCTTGCTACCCTGATATCCACTGTTGCCTTTCATTTAAACTTTTTAAAAAATTATATCAATGAAATGCCTTTCATCCTCCAAGTGATGATACAACAGTAATTGCAACATGAAATGTTATTTTGTGTAATTGCCGCCGTCCACTAAGTGTTAGTAAGTTTAAGCAGTACCACCTTATCTTGCAGCTGCTATATTATTTTTTAATTTAGGTTAATTAAACTTTGAAACGGTTAAGAAATAATTATAACCCCAATCAATAAAACGAAGGTATAAATGTGCATTCAAGAACACAACTAAAGATTTTCATCAAAAAGTTTATAATCCTGTGAATACCTTTCCACTAATCAAAATGCGACAAATGTCACTATCCAATATTTTACTGTGGATTCTAGAACTTCATACATGTTAGTTAAGAAAAAAAATTAATAAAATTAATTAATTCACTCTAAAATATTTTGGTTAACCAACAATTTACTTGCCAGTAATTTGGATAGCCTTTTATATCCCATGATAAAGATGACTGAAATCTAAAATCGATTTAAAATTTAGTTCTAGTTTCTGTGAAATTTATCTCACCACTGTTTCTGCACCTTTAAATGTCCAAAAAATGGATTTTACCATTCCTAATATTACCTATTTTAATTTAGCTCTGCAAGAATATAAATATTGTTTATTGTCAGGTGGAGGAAGGTACAACATTCTAGTCTTAGTACCCTATGTCCAAGATATTGTGAACCACCCTGCCTTATAGTATGTTGAATTTATTTGTTAAATCTACAGTATAAGTGAATGTATTTGGCTACTAACTAGGTCTAAGGTATTGAATAGATTTATCAAATATATACCACATATATGGGTAATATCTTACATGGATCGTTGTTTTGATAAAAATAATAATAAAAAAAGAATTTTAAATAAGTAATGAAAAGATAAAATTATATTGAAAGAATTTTTGAATGTTTTATCACTACTAATGTAGATCAACTCATGGATATAGCTGCATATGATTGGTTTAAATTTTGATTCGTATTACTACCCAAAAGTATTATTACCAGCTACCATCCATCGCTTATCTACCAAAGTAAAAAATTAAGTGAGAAACAAGAAAAATCATAAAAAAATTAAACATGCCTCTCATTAAATTCGATATTAAGCATAGGAATCCTCATGAGGATTTCATCCATTTTTAAGAATGGTTGAATTTCACATTAGTTTTTCCTATACCAAATACTAAAATTATTATGATTAAATTTTTCTACTTTAGCAGTTTACTTTTAATGGTTGTTCTACTGCATTTTTTTATATCATCGCATGTTTTAGAATTTAGAAATCATGCTGTTTAAAAGCAGCAAAAAGCTTGAAATTTTCGGGTTGTTATAACTGGCTATTTCAGAGGTGGTTCTTTTGTTGTAATAATATCAACAAGGAAACTGTTAGAACCAGCATTAAGCGAGGATGGATAGTATGACATAAGGGATATAGCTCTCATCGCGTGTCAACCAAAAAAACGTACCTTAAATGGTCTATAGGTTGGTTCGACCTGAAAAAAGCAGGGTGTCGCTACTCAGAATAAAGTGCAGGGGTATTTTGGGTGGTGCGGGTTAGAAAATTGAAAACTAAATGGGTTGTGGTAGGGAATTTTACATCTAGGGTCCATCATCTGTTCACATAAACAGATGTTTGATTTGAAAGTTTGGGAAGAAACCATGCAAAACAATGCACTTTGCCGTTCGTTGACATCAATAAAATATCATTTTTCAAAAGTAATTTTACAATTTTCAACATGCAAAATATGCTCCAGAACCTTTTGGACATTAAAGGAGAGAGATTTGCTTTATTTCCCTTCTAATTCATAAAAGTTTATAAAACCTTGAGATTTTGTGTGTGTCGGTAGTTCCTTAGACCATGACAGGTGGATTAAAATTTGAATTAAGGTGTGATCTGTACAAATGTAACTATATATCTTTACGAATTAAGTCAGAATTTAGTCAGAAAGCGACGGGATCCTCTCCGGATTCGATGTTATGCTAGGGGTACTTCCCTGACGCATATCGGAATATGTGTTTTAAATATTTTTATTAATAATCAATTGAAAGTGTATGTGTCAAAAAGAAATAAATTTTCCTAGTTCCTAGTTCCTAGTTCCTAGTAGTTTTTATAATTGATTCAGTTTAATATGAAACATTTTTCTGTTAATGTTTTTTGATATCATACAAACGGTTATGTGCATTGTTGAATCCTATGCCTTACTACAAGGATCGGGATCTGATGCAATTTTCCCCTTTCTTCTAATTCTACTTCCTCCTGATTTTGAGTGAAAAACTGGATGTTAGGACTAAAATAATTTTTTATAATCATTATGATGTAAAAACATAATAACTGTAGTTAGTGTGCTCAAAAATTTGTTAGCAAATAAAAATTAAAGCATACTGGAGTGTTTTCAGTTCAAGGAATTCCAAGAGGAGTATATCCCCAGATACGTATCAAAATACGGTATTTGGGTTGGCTATGGTTATGTATTCCCATACCACATTTTAAGCTGTTAACGTACCTCGAAGAGATATCGACTAGTGACATTTCGATTCTTTTAAGGTCAGCGCTGACACCAAACATGTCCGTTAAGTGGTTAGGTCGACCACAAGGTACAGTGTTTGTGTCTACAAAGTTAGGAAGTCGACCATATTGTTTGTATGTAGCACACTTTTCATACGGGTTGATGTAGTAGCCTGTTTCTTGGTCACACTTTCTGCCTTGCTCACAAACGTGTAGGGTCGCTGTTGTTGTAACATTCTGGAATTCAGGAAATAGTATTGTACAGTATCAAGCTCTCGTAATAACTTTAATATTTCTCTGCTACCACTAAACTGCTTTTAAGTACTTTAGTTGAGAGCCATGATAAATTATTTTCACTGAATAAATTGTAAATATTTAAATCATTTTCTCACCTAGGTAGGCATTATTTCTAACAATTTTCATAATTCGAATAATTAAATTCAGATATTTGTGTGTCTTTTATTTAATTTTTTTTCTGTAATGAACTTAAAGGAGGTATCAGTCATTACCTTATGTGTCTTCACTGACAAATTATAAAAAAGGGGCATCGGATAAGGACAGTAATCTCTCATGATTCTTTTATCACCTTTAAACTGAATATTATCATTTGATTTGCTGTGATTAACTGCTGTATACATTGGCGAGAGGTTGATAGAATTAACTTTTACTACTACTGTGTAGCCAGATCCTGTAAGCAAAAATTATTAATCATAGTGAATTATTAGTGTATTACATCAGGAGAAATTATAAGGATTTTATTTGCTTCTTTGATACCTCTGTCAAGGAAGAATGTGTTATTGTCCTGAAGATGATACATCTGGATTGTGTATGTTTGTTTTACTTTGGCCAAGTTTTCATAAACTACGTTTCCTGAACCACTAGGGTCTGGCAGTTCATTTATATCTGTAAACAAACAACAATTAAATTAATGTATAATACCGTAAATATATTACTTAAATAGAATACTTTAAGTATAATCCTTCACCTCTGCATTCTCTATTGGTTTCTCCAACACATGATGCATATTCAAATTCATCATCATTACATCTTGAAGTACAACCTTAAATGCAATGACAGTTGTGATGAAAAAGGTAATTTAAGTCAGCAAATTATGTAATTGTGGAGAAACATTTATCTGTTTATGAGACTTACTTGAACAACTTGTATCTTTGTTTTCTTTACATTGAGCTGATGCATAAAATTCTGCATCACATTGCTTTCTGCATTCTGAAATAAAGAAACAAAAATCAGTTTATTCAGTTTTCAAAATGGTATCCAAAACCAGATAAGCATAACTACATTTTTGGCTTGAGAATTTTTATTCCTGATCCAAAACAATATGTCATTGTAACTTATAAGCTTTTTAAGGTTTAATGCTGGCGAAAAAATTTTGGATATATTTTAATGACAACGATGTTCTTAAATGAATTAGAAGTCTTCATGTGTTACACTGTGATAATGTTTAAGGAGGCGTGGTCAAATATATAGGATTGTGTTTAATTACAAATACTCTGTCTAAAGTTGAAAGCTCAAAGAAAGTTTTGATGCGCCTTAACTTTTTTAAAAACAGATTGTGTGATAAGTACATGTATTTTGTATTTTTTCAGCATCATTCCACATGGATTCAAATGACTTATATTATATGACTTCAAATTATTATAATTATTATAAGAAAAAATAATCTCAAATCATTGATTCCACGAGATAAAATAATCTTTTGATTATTGATTATTCTGAATTCTGTTCAGGATGAGTTATCTAATGTTATTTTTAAAAATATCTGGAGTTACTGACTCATTTGTAGGTCGGTCGGTTGCCTTTTGGTTTTTAAAAATATTTCATATTTTCAAAATATTAATATTACTAAATTTTAATTTGATTGATTGTAAATTAATTCAAAATTTTTATTTTATTAATTGATTGCAAAATCATGAACGTGGGCAACTTTTGATGAGTGACTGACAGGTTTTTAGCCAATCACGTGTGTTAAAATGACATGTTCGAATGCGTGAAGGTCAACTTCATATGTCATATTCTTTAAAATAGTAGTGTCTAATTTTCTCATCCCTGTAAGAAAACATTTTCAATGACAGTTATTGAAATGGATAATCTTTAAAATCGTTTTTGCTTTTATGATATAATTAGATATAAATTTGGAGTTAGTGTGTAAAAATATAGAAAAGCGCCATTTTGAAGGACTAATTAATACACTAGGCTTGTTTACATTTTTTAATTAGCTTTCTTCTTTGGCGTTTCTATACACCTTTTCACAAAAATGGGTCATTTATTTTATCTCTTGTATTTTTATGAATCACGTTTTGGAGTAAAGATTTGTTTTTTATAACATTCGTTTCTTGCAAAAACGAAGAAAGATATCGAAAAACTAAATTACCTGTTAGATATCAATGTTATTAGCTCATAGGAGCTAATTTTAAAAAAAAACAATAAAAAACCAAAATCATAAAAACCGAATTTACTCCTGCATAAAAAGTTGTAAAACAAAAACGAATATATTCTAATTTGTTTTTCAAAAAAAGTTTCCAAAATGTATACGTGTATAGTTTAAATAAGCGTTTTCAAAATATATTGTTTAAAAAAAGTAGCGGCTAACATGGTATTGGTACCTTGATTTAAATTTAATTTCATTATCATTTCATACTTTCATAAATGTTTACACAATGTGTATATATTGTGTATATTGCTGCTAGAGGTCTTGAATAAAAAGCCGTGAATTTTAAGTTTAGTTTTACTCTGTTTGAGTTATTCTTAATTGGTTTGGGTTTGAGTAAACAAATTTGATGAAAGAAATACCTTACCTTCACATAACTTTGGTTTGGATCCAATACAAGGTTCTTCCTCAAATGTTCCCTCTGGACATCTCTGATTACAATCTGAAATTTTTATTAATCTTTTTAATTTGTTGTTTAAATGATGCCAAAACTTTGAAAAGTCTTGGTAAAATAGACGTGCAGTGTCTAGAATAAATCAAGTGCTCATTACAATTATTGATAGAGTTCAATCCCTAACTGCAAAATTTAACGAAATGATTAGGAATACTAATAGGAAGAATTTTTCTATAAGTTTGATTTAAAAAAAATAACAATAGTTTGGTGTTTAAAGCTTCCTTGTGTAATTTAACAAAACAACTGTGATTTTCAACGTTAATTGCGTGTGTGCTGTACAGTCTAAAGAATTTATGTTTTGCATAAGCTATTCGAAGAAGTACAAACAGTAAAGTTAAAAAAGTGGGAGCCCTCTGTAAAAATAATGATGTTTTTTCTACAGTCTGAGACACGATTTCTGAGTTAAATAATATATTTATAATGCTCAAAATATTTTTAGATATATGTATTATTTTGCATTAAATACAATGTAATTATGTTATAAATTGAGGAGATATATTTATGGTATGCATGCTATTAATTTGTTAAATTTTTGATCATGAATAAATTACTATCTTTTAAATCTGTGAAGCATATTCTTGGCCATAAGCTAAATAAATATTGGTAATTAATAATAAAGGCCTAAAACTATCCTAATTAGACTGACTACAAACACTTGCCTAATCTATATTTACTTTTATTTGTATATGCTTTTATTTGAATGGCTAGTATTTTTCATCTACCTGATATTTATTCTAATTTGAAATGTTAGTCTATTCTGTAGTTAAAAAAATAAACTATCTTAAACAATTGGATGATTGAAGATAATAATAGATTGAATGTGTCGTCATTTGTATATAATTCTCTTACTAGTTTTAAGCTGCCTAAATTTTAATAATATCTATTTTGATTTGTAATATGTACATGTCTCAATCATTTTTTTTAAAGAACTAAAAGAATTTAAATTTAAAACACTGAAGATAAGTGCAAGTGTCTTATTTACTCCTAAAACCAATATTTATTTTAAAAAATTACAGTCTTTGATTTGAAAAAAATGAATTAATATATAAATTGAAAAGATTAGTTAATGCAAAGATTTGGGGGTACAACATTAGTTAAAATAGTCTATACACGTAGCAAAAATGAATTTCTAAAAGAGAAATCAGCACGCATGCGCAATTACAGCAGGTGTATAGATTTTCATGCATATATAGGTTTACAGTCATTCGAAATACACTGTTCGAGTAACGATATATAAAATAATCATCATAAGCATAATGTTCCATCACCTGACTATATTGACATATCAATACACATTTGTAATGATGGATTGTCTGATCACCATCTCAGTTGTCTTGTTGGAATTAAAAATGATTTTTGATATTAGGCCAAGTAACAATAAAAACAAATTTAGAATACTATTATATTTTCATGAAAGACAAAATCAATTTTACTTCTGTAGATTGCTTGTACATTATATTAAGTAAATGCAAAATACTCATTTGATATCGTGAAATGTGATGAAAAGGCAATTGTAAAATTTCAGGAAAGGGTAAGCATTTTTGCTGATTAGTTACCTTGGATTTATTTTAGTAGGTCTCTCAAATCATACGATGAAATTTTTCAAGGGATCTTGTTGTGAAAATACTTATCTCAACGAGCAATAATATTATGTCCAACGTATATTTTGTATTAATAAACGAGATTATTAAAGGAGCTGTATTGGCGCGAATTTCAATTTCGCGGGTTGGCGCGAGTGACGTCACCATGGTAACTATATCT
>JAXIUW010031119.1:0-15137 GCA_035591015.1 Cephalothrix simula
CATGTCTTCATTAGGACCGGTTTTAATCCAAACGTTCCAGTCTCCCTCTGAAATAGTACAATATAAAACATGTTAAAATTCACTCAGACAGAACACAATGAAAGAAGGTTATCAATAACTTACCAACTGTGTTCTCCTGCTCTTCTGTAATAGCACTATTCTTGTCTGTAATAAAATGTCAAAAACTAATTAGTAGTATATTGAGAGATATTTCGACCACTATGAATGGAAGAGTTTCGCTTCAGAGTTTATTGTAGCGCAAGCTATTAATATAAAAATTAGCAGAAAACAAGAAAATGCTAGTTCATTATGAAACAATATAGGATTTCTGTAATTTACTTTTCAAATTGAAATGGACTATATGGACAAAAATAAGAAAATAAATTTTCAATAGCTAATCTATTGGTAGCAACATTTATTCATCAGTGAAAAAAAACAGCGATCTGAAAATAGAATAGAGATATTTGCAAAATATAGTTATTTAGAGCGAAATTTTAAAATAGAAAATCTGGAATAAAAGATAACAACAAAGTTTTGACATGATTAAAAATAACGAATCTCAAAATGTGCATACCTTTGCCATCAGTGATCATTTGTGAATCTAAATAAAATATAAATGCAAAATGTATATAAATACCAACAACGTGTTTATAGTGTCAAAATTAAAGATTATATATTTCTTATAAACGCCGGCAAGTTAAAAATATCGACATTTTAATACTAATGATGTAGATAGCACACTTGAAGTGTTAAGTGACTTCTAAAAAATACCTTGGTTTGGAAGAGGAGATGTGGAAGCATCAGTGGTAGTTGTACTTGGTTCAGTTTCGGTACCAATATTTTGTGTGGGAAATGGTATGGGAGAACAACCTTTTTCAGCTGTTTCAACATCATCATAGTCTTCATCATCATCATCTTCTTCGTCATCATCATCATCTTCATCCTCCTCATCATCATCCTCATCATCCTCCTCTCCTTCATCATCTACTTGAAGTTCAGCAACTGGTGACAAAGCTACGTCAGCTGTTTCCGGTTTAGTTTCAACTGGAAAAACTGGTGAAACACAAATATCACAAACAGACACTGGAAGGGGTGAAACAGCAGTGGTTTTCACATTAACTGGCACAGGCGATGTATGAGCATCTTGATAACTGACACTCTCCTCGTTGCCTGTATCAGTAATGTGGACAATTTTAGTGATAGGAGTAGGAGGTTTTAGAGGAGTGGTACAAGTTCCTCGATCTTCAAGTTCAATTTTTGGAACATCAACTTCAGCCGGTTCATCTGAAGATGGAAAATTAACCGGTGAACTACCACAATCAACAATTGATATTGTTTTACCAGGAGTAGCGGTTTCTATCACTTTTGGTTGAGGTATCGGAGAAGTCGATCCGTCCTTATATTCCTTTGCTGGTGCTGGTGGAACATTTGTAACAGTAGGTATATGTTGTGGTTGCAGAAAAGCTGGTGATGTTCCTTGGTCTTTACCAGGATGTGGTGTTATTGCTGTTCCTACTGTCTTATTCTGGAGAACAAGAGTGGATGTCGCTTTTTCATAATTTGTAGAAGGATTAGGTTTTTCATTTTTTTCCGGTCGAACAACAGCTACAACTGGAGACGACTTTCTACTTTCTTCAAACTGTATTGGCGAACAAGCACTATCGACTGATGGTTCAGATTTTTCCATCTTTAGATCTTCAAAAGGAGAAGTACCTTGATCAACAAACTGTTTTGCAGTTGAAACACGAGCTCTTGTTGACTCAACTTTAGAGACAACAGTCTTTTGAGGTGAAGGAGCAACCGTTTTTAGAGATGAAGGAGACACGGTCTTCTGAGGTGAAGGAGCAAAACTCCTGATTGTTGATTCACCATAATATGTAATACGAGTTGACCTGGACAACCCTGATAATGACGATTGCTTCTTGGACTCAAAATTAAATGGCGAAAGACATGCATCTCTGTACGGAGGCTCTTCTTCTCTGAAAATTGTAGATTCTCCAAATGGAGAAAGAGCAACATCATGAAGATGAAAATTTTCTTCACTTGAAATACTTCCAGTCTTGTTGCCTGGAAGTAAATTGATATCAAAAGGCGAGAGTGCAACGTCGTTTTGTCTTTTTTCTGTTTTTGACAAATCATTTCTATCCGGAAAGGAGAAGCTCTTTCTAGCAGCAGATTTTACAAAGTCCTCATCATTAAATGGAGACAAACAAACATCTCGATTTTTAACAGCAATATCCGATTCAACATCGTCCTTAGGAGATTCAGTTCCATCGTGATTTTCAATTATTGGGTGCAATCCAGTGCCAGATTTCTGAAATACAAATGGAGAACAAGCAACATCGTTTGGACCAGGTGCTAACACCAGGAGAACACTTTCATCTAATGCAGATGTTGCAGCATCTCTAACATATGTTCCGGAAGGATTGGTGTATATACTATACTTGGTAGTATCATGATCAAAGTTTGTTATTCCCGTGTCTTTGGTTCGTGTACCCAGAATCGAAATGGTACAAGAGCTGGAAATTCTATCTTCAAAGTCTAACAATGTACCATTTCCTCCTCCAATTTCTTCATCTTTCCCATCCTCATCATCATAGTCATTATCTTCATTATTTTCTTTATCTGTGAAGTCTTCAATGACATCCTTTAACTCTTCAGAGAAATGGTTTTGAACATGTGCCTGTACAGCAATATCCTGAGACTGCACTTTTCTATCGTTGCCTTTCCTATTTCTAGACATTTTAACCTCAAAACCTGGTGTGGTACTGGTGCCTCGGACTGTCAATTGAACAGACGAACCAGAGTCATTGACTAAAAACTGAACAGGTCGTTTTGACTTATTAAACAAGCGTGAATTCGTCTTAATCGGGGATTTTGATGAGGATTTAACCTTTTTCTTAGTGCTCTCGTAAGGACCATACGGATTTCTAGTTCTATCGCTGTTCATTTCACTAGGTGGAGAGGCTATGCCAGGCCTTGATATATTATCCGCCGAGCAATATGATTGGTCGAGAACACCCATAAGCCTTTCAATGGACGAACTGCAGTCTGCTTCGTCACTAAAAGGCTCTCCAAGTTTGCCCATTTCAACTTGGTTATCAACCCCTGAACTTGCATGTATGTTATATGATTGCCAAGAATCGCGAACTGTTTCCTCAGGTTTTTTATCATCATCAAAGTCAAATGGGTTATCTTGATCGCCATCAGAAAATGATGAATAACTGGGAGATGGTGGAGGACTGGGGCTCATTTCCATTTTCTCTCGTATACCTGCACGATAATATCAAAATATTCGTACCAAGAATATCGAAGGATACATTTGTATATTTGTATATAAGTTTAAAGTCTGTAATTGTAATGTTATTTATCATTTTCTTTTACATTTGCTTTATGGTTTCATCAAATGACTCAATAAACTGAATCAAAACATTGAGAAGGATGAGATGGACTGCATGAGACAGAGAAATGATACAAATGGGATATTGAAACTAATGCAAACGATAAAAAGTATTCTAAAAGCAAAGGTATCAGCAAACAGTGCATTGAGTTCCAATGCCCACAATGCTTTTGCGTACGAGAATAAAAAAAGATCCAAACACTACTCTATCAAGCGATAAAAACTTCTGGATTACTAGAGATGTTTTTTCTTCTTTGGAAAACTTTGAGTTCCTCATCAGAGTCACTCGATTCCTCTAAATAAAAATATAAAGACACCGTTAATGTGAATGTTTTTAAAATCGTTGATGACGATGATGTATAATTAATACCTTCAGGATTGTACTTGAGAAGTGGGGATGTTGATGCATCCTTTCTTTGTTTCTTTCTCACAACTGATAAATCTAAAATATGATAACCTTATATAAATTTACACATTTAACTTTTGCAGAAGTCGAATGAAGCTTAGGTTTACTGGAGTGATCATTATACCTGATACAAAACTTGGTTCTGGTGATGAAAATTCATCATATAATTGATGCTCTGAAGCTGCCGTTCCAGTAGTGGTACAGAGCTGCTTGTTATGTTCGCCGTCGTATATTAGCACTAGTAAAAAGTATGATCATTTGTAAGTTAATTTTTGTGTGTGTTAGCAACATGTATCAAAATTTATTTGATTATTTCATATGAATTGAAGGTAAAATATACCATTTGGAATTGATGATTTAGAGCTATATTTTGTATGCTTTGAAGGCTCCTTTGAAGGATTCTGAATCCCGATATCTTCATTGTCAGCTTTAAAGAAAAACTTTAAAATTTCTAATTGCCACTTAATAAAATAAGCAAGGATGTATCATTCTTTAAATAAGGCATAAGCGGTTTTTTAAAAAATAAATACCTTTAATTTTGCAACTTAGGCAAACACTATGTTTCGTTGGTGTTTTTTGCAAATCGCACTGAATGGCGTATTCCTCAGTTTTATTTATTTTTGGAGTAAGTGTAGATTTCCTTGACTGATCTGAATAAAAAATTCACATTTGAATTTTCTATTATATTAGAATTTGTAAGAATCTTTTAACATTATTTTTATGCAATAATTACCAGACATATTGCAGTTTAGTCCAAAGCTGTTTTTTGTTGGTAACCTATCACACTGAACTGATTTTTCAGCCATTTTAATATGTTTAGCGAATACGTTATGTTTAACAGTTACGTTAGATGCTTTTGCAGAATCTACGATAAAAATTAGGAATATAAACATCTTTTTATTGTTATAACCAAAGAATAGATATTTTTGAGGATTGATATTCTTGGTTTAAACGTCTGCTTTTTACAGTATTCAAAATGAGGACATCATCAAGAGCCAATCTAGCGGCGAAAAAGAATACCCTATTATTCCATTATGCAAATATATATTGTCATGAAGACAAAATTTTTTTGGCGCAACATGAGTTATTACTCAAAATATTAGTTACCATCTTCATCCACTCATAATGGATGCAAAACACTTCAATTTTCTTGGCTCGATCAAAACATCGAGTTATCGCGCTTTCCCTTCCTACGGTAGATTTCCTGTCGCCATCTTGGATCGCCATTTCATTATCTGTCTCCAATCGCAGACGTTCAAACCAACAGGTAAAATGGACGTTTTTTGATGTTCAAAAAAAATTGTACCTGGATATGGAGTTTGCTTCCTCCTTTTATAGCCTGGTTCAGAGACCAAACTTTCACCAGATTCATCATTTAATATTTCATCTATGTCCCAGAAGTCAGCGCGCGGGTCATCATATTCAAAAGATGGCGTCTCTAGCACTGTTAAAAAGTGGGATGTGCATTTATTAATAATCATTGACGTGATAGAACAATTTAATTTTGGCCATAAGTGTTTTAAATTATAATTAGGGATAACAGGTTTAATTAAAATGTGCTTGATGTACGAAAATGTGCAAAGAAAAATAAATTACCATCTCTAAGATCGTATTTGATAAACCGTCCTAAAACGAAGTAGAAGAACGTGAACTGGTGAATGGTAGGGTTAGGGCAGTGATTGGGTGTTCTGAAGGGATTTATCAAAAATCAATGAAATACATGTATGTATCAAACAATATCTAAACCCATAAAAAGAGCGCATTGAAATTTATACATGGAAAAAATCAGATAGAATCCCGGGATTTCACATTATCGCAATGAGAACCCCTTAAAACAGTTTCGTCATAAAACGAAATAAAGTTCCGTTTGAAATTTAGGGTGGGGGTGTTAATTAGAGAAATAAGAAGAACAAGTATGTCTTCTGACAACCAAATCAAAGTTAATTATAAACCTCTTTATAGTCAATAAGGACCAATAAGGGATGACTATTTTTGATTCGAAGGTCCTTTATGTTAAGGTGGTAAGAGGGCCAGTCTTCCAATGATAATAATCCCATGGATTTCACCTGTACTTTGGTATCTAATGTAAAATATATTTATATCCAAATACCTCTAGTCATGGCTTCTTCTTTCAGATTTTTATACCCTTTTCCCAAAACATTTCTCATTGACTTCACATAAAATCAATTCTACAATCTACATTCCTAAATTAAACACTACAACGTACCAGTAATTAAGTATGACGAATCACTTAATTCACCATAATCTTCAGTATTATCACTGCTGGTTTCTTCAAGAATAGAAAGGTCGTGCTGATATGTTCTCCCTTTCGGCGTATCCGGACGTGCATACAATATAACGACTGTTTAATCCCGATTAAGATTGGAAACAAAATAGGGATACGGGGAATAAGATATTTTAAACAAGAAAAGGTTACAAGAAAGTCATACATTCAATCTGATTAAACGTAATGAAACCCGTTGCGCACTTAGACGAATTTGAAAGGATTTCAAGTTTGGAAAAGCATGGAATGAACGAAGGAATTCTTCAGATTGAACGAAAAAAAACAAACGGGTTGGGAACGGCATAAAATGTTTTCATTGCAAAATTTATTTTGAATATTTCTAGTTTTCTGATCTCCACAAAATTTACCTGCCCGGCGGGCTATAGAAAAAAACCGCATCTCAATCTCATTTGTACATGGCACATTATATTCTCAGCGAGATTATTTCGCAATAAAACTAATTTCCCAAACTGAACTAGTCTATAATTATGCAATTATGACAAAAACTGCTCATTGGTTGAATTGCGTCCATGTATTTTCCCTCGTTAATTTCTCGAAAATTGGTAAATAATATTAAGCTATCTTTGGAGTCAAATCGATTTTTTAAATATGTAACATAAGTTGACACAGCCATCTCAATTTTTTACATATTAGACATTTATTAGAGTATTTTATTATATTTTTCCAAAACCGGGTGATCTTACATATTTTGACTGCAATTTGTGCCGGTTACCGTCGGTATTATTCGATTGTAAGGACCAAAAGACGAAGCGCGCGGTAGCCGGGTGGTGCAAAGGTAGGGATGCGGAATAAAGCTCAGGAAGTGCAAAACGGAATGGATGCAAACACACAAACATAATAAAATGCGTGCAAAATTTATTGTTAATTCAACATGAAATTTAACATAGCAAAATAAAACAAAATTTATACAATATCTGGCGGCCAAAAAACGCGCCGCTGTTCATTCAAATACCTATAATTCTGTACGATGTTTAGGTAGAAGCGAATTGCAAATCATTATAGACTATCTGAAGCTTCTACCTAAACGTCCTACAAAAGGTATCTGAACAGCGGCGCGTTTTTTTGGGCCACCCGATATATATAACTGAACTAAACAAAATTTTATGCTGTTTTTAAATGATAACAAATCTAAAACATTGAAAATATACTCTAGTTTCACATCATATTATCTACATTACGGAATGGCACGTATAAAACAATGACATATCTGGACAAATACATATTAAATTTAATACATGCTATTCAGTAACTCACCATCAGAATCAGTTGCACATGACTGACTAGAGTATAGGTCTCTATGTATTTCGTATGACATTATTGATCCTTAAATAAATTAAATATATTTTAAAATGTAAACAAAATATTTAATTTAATATCAAAGTTTATACTGTATAATTACTTTTAATTTAATTTTTAATAACTTTGAACTTTTAAGTCCTACAGTTTTAAAAAAATAATCTAAATAATTTTTACTAATTCCACTACCAACCAGCTACTATTAAGAGAGTTAGTAAGTATTAGACATGGTAGTAGGATGTACCTCTGCAGTAACCTTTAAAAGAATTTTTCTTATCGTACTAATTTTTGATGAGTTCCTGATTTTAAGTTTTTATTTTTTACTTGATCTGGTACCGATGAGGTCATCAAAAAGTTTTATTGGAAATTTGAAATACAGTTTCTTTCCACATATGTAATAAAACTAAAATAGTTGCTCAAAAAACTAAACTTACCAAGACATTATCGATCGATAAAAAAGTATTCAACAGGTCTTCGCTGTGGTACACTACTACCGTGCTATCATGTTGTGTGTGTTCGCATGCATTTTATACAGGAACGGGTACGGTAAAGGAAATGTAAAAATACTTTTTAAACTGTCGATTATTTCATGCAACAAATATTGTTTATCCAGGTAAACAGATATTCAAATTCTACCCAACAACAACGAATGACTTTCAAGCATCATTTTCGATTAAGTACCTACCAACACTATCAGAGTCAGAACCATAACTAACACTTTCAATTAATGTAAAATCATCATCATCTGTACTAGTACGTGAAACACCTACAACATGATTTATTATATTTTTAATTTTCGAAAAAAAGCATTTGAGATTAGTTTGGTTAGTAGGAAAGTGGAATGTTAAGACAGGGTAGGGTTGGTTGTGTTGCAGATAAAGGCAGAATTCCAAAACTTAGAATTAGAATTCCAAAACCTTTTTACGTGTACTAGTATTTCACTTACGCAATTTTTAATGGCATTGTGGGAATAGATGCACATGCGCACGGGGATAGTGTGTGTACAGTTTTTTACCGTATGTACAAATCAATACCAGTTCTTCTCTTAATGAGCAGAGTACAAAATGACAATCGAGTTACTGTTTGGCGTACAGTGAAATTTAGAACGATAGCCTGAACTAAATTCGAGGATTTTTAATGCAACGTAAATATGCTATTGTATGATTTAATATTTGGAAATACTTCCCATACATTTTGTAATCAATTTTTAATTGATATTGAATACAAATACATTTATATCAATCAATTTACTGGGAAGTGACCCTCTAGCGCTGAGGCTGGCAGTTACGGCCTCATTTTCTAGCAATATGGAAAATTTCTCATAGGGGCAGGGCGCTACGATATCGCAGCTCCGTACAATCTTAAATGTCCCGACTCTTACGTTGAGAGGTTTATTATTTTTAAGGAAAAATCTTTTTACGTAAAGGTTCCACTCATTAGGGCTAATGATGAACAGATTAAAGGATTCCTGTTTTGAAAGAACAAGATCATTAGAGAAAAAAGAAATTTATGTCATGACTCTCTATAAGAAACAAACTTTCGAGTATCGACCGTTAGTAAATCGAGGAGCAATCCAGAACAAAATCTTAACTAAGAAAAGAGAGGCCTTTACGTTTCACCTTCTTGACTTTTTTCTACCAAGGTCCGGTTTTGATACACCTGCCTATTGAAGGAATAACATTAACACAGGGAAGATATGCTGTTTGCGTTCCAAAGTCTAATACGAATGCGATCATAATAAAGGGGATATGAAGTGAAAGGGACCATAACCATAGCACCATCTGAAAAGCAAACTATATATATCATGCTTAACCATTTCACCATTTAACCACTTGTCCGCCATCTTTAACCTGGTATTAAATGTTAAAGAAGCATTTCTAAATACACATAAAACTGGTAATAAATAAATACATGCACATTTAAAGTTACAAAACGTTGGCACAAAGAAAATAAATTAGGGTAAGACCATTTCAGTGTCGACACTGACACAGACTTTCGTTTTGTATGACGAAAATGTTTGTAAGCGATAAAAATTGTATGATCTACCCCTTGTAAAGGACCAAGAAAATGCAAATACATAAATTATAATCGTATAAACAGTCCACCATCTTTGGAAGATGGTACGTTAGCGGTATCTACTTTAGGTAACTTGTCATAATCAGCAACTCTGTATTTTGCTTTATCAAACTGCGGCTTTTTCGGAGGTTTAGGTTTCTTTGATTCCGGCTTATCCTCCGATTCGTTTGATTTTGACTCCTCTTTGGGTTCGTTTGATTTTGTCATCTCTTCGGGCGATTTTAAAGCCTCCTTCACTGGCGACTGTATACGATTTTCTGGAGATTTCTGTTTCATATTTATTGGCATCAGCATTTCTTTCTGAGTAGCAGATCTTTCTTTTTCTAGTACCTCTTGATTGACTTTTAGAATAGGCGAAGTCTGGACAGACCTAGAAACTGCTTGCAGTTTAATTAAAGGGGGCGTGGGTGATTTTGAAACAGTAGGCGGCATCTCTTGTCTGACAGGTGGTGGTGTCTGGAGTATACGTTCTACAGGTGCTAAAAATTTCGGCGAAACCTCAGGAGGATTAATATCGTGTGGCCCAGCCTCGTTTTCAGATGGTATTACGATAATTGGCAGAATATCAGAGCGCTCCTTACCCTTCGTTATTGAAATTTCTTCTTCATTTGAGAGTGAACTTGACTCTGCAGTAGTGCAATTTCTCGAATAAAGTACACGTGACCTTTCTTGCATCACTATACATGTCCGATTATCTTTAGGCCAATATTTTACATTTTTAAAAGTTAGTTCATGGTTCACTATAGATGGTGTAGAAAGCGGCCGATTCACTCCAACTTTGGCTGATTCGATTTTACCATTGTTGTCTGGACTGTTCGATAATCTTGATTGCAAGCTAATATAATTTGAATCCTGGTCGCTTTCTTCTGTGTATGAAGCGTAGCGTTCATAAACACCAACTCTATTCTTCAACCGCCGTTGCTTAAGATGTGTCATAAAACTATCTTGCTTTGACCTTTCATAAACGTTTAAGAGATATGTATTTGCATGTTCTTCCGAAGGTCGCTTACGGGTCAAGGTCGAATGGGGTTTTTTAGACCGGTTTTTTTTCTGTGTGTCAACGCCAGAAATATGAACAAGCTCTTTGTAAGAGGGTGACCTTTCGACTAATGAAAGTAATAATTTATGATCAGAATCAGATCTTTCAGGTTTAATATCAGATTTAGGACTTGAGAGCTTTTTCATATTTTCATTTTCAACGGGTAAAATTGGCATTTTAACAACAATACTAGATCTTGGAGTAACTTTCCAATTTCCTTCAAATCGTTGACAGGGCGCTGGATCTATAATAAATTAATACCAATTAATTTATTAATTATTGATAAAACACACAAAAATAAAGAGAGACAACTTACCAGCTGCTGTTAGAACACGTTCTGTCTTTCCATCATCTTTACCGACATCAAGCCATCTAAAAAATAAAATAAATCGTGCAATAACATGACATTTTGTTACTACATGTAGTTTTAAGTAAGTAAGTAAATACTTGATTACTTACTACTTACTTACTTACTGTAAACAAATATTTTTAAAGTTACCTTTCACACAAAAATACATATTCCTCCGACGCAGATTCACTTTCTCTGACAGTCAGCATTTTCAAAAACCAACCATCACCGGGTTCATGGGCATCTACGCCGATGACGCATTTCTCTAGGCGCCCAAGTGAGACAGCTTCAAAGGTGAATTTATCAACCTAAAAATAAAATCACAGAAATTGTATACGGAACAAGCGTTAAAAAGGCCGTTTTCTCAAAATAGGGTACCATTATTCAACGAACAAAACGTTTTTTAATATTCGCTATGAGCCATTTATATTCACTTAAATTTATAGAAGAAGAAGTGAGCGAACTGCACACATGCCCAAAATTAATTCTAACCCTCAAAATTAAAGGCCGAATTTATCCGATAAAGTTTCGTTAGTAAGGCGCAAGTTTTCGAACTTGTTCCACCACTTCCGGTCTCACGGAAACACCCGAACACACGCCCGAGATTGCAAAGCTTTGTGCTAAACGTTAGTTATCTCGGACACATCACTACACATATTTGAATACTCACTTCCGCTTCCGTTATGAGCAGATGATCGGTTAAAATCATCCACGACGTCCAAATACCATTCTGAAAACTGGTATTGGTCAGTTTCATTCTGTTGGTGTATTTGATGTATCTTATTGATTTTATGGTTGATCGAACGTGTGATTATTGAGATGGTCACGTGAGATAAGAGGACCAAGATTCTCGATTTATCGAAAATAAATAAGTCGGAAGTAAAAATTTGTCTTGGGAATGCGCAATTGAGTTGACACACTTCCGCTTTTATAAATCTAAGTTCACTTAAGTTGTATAAATTAGGCTGATAATTACCTTTCCTAAATCAAATCTATCATTATCGACAGATCTGGTCAATAGGCGGCGTCCAGAATCGCCTCGTTCACCATACAGCGTAATGTAAACATTTGCACGCGTGTCAGAGCCTTCTTCCTGGCCAGTGTATGTTTCAACGTGATAAGTGAGTACTGAAAAGTTAGAAAAAAGTTAAATACACAGTCCACAATGTTTCTGAGATCGCGAATGCGCTAAAACTTGCCTAACTTGCCTATAATTGAAAAATAAGCCAGCCAGTGTGTTTCTATCTGCTCGTAATACGTAGCTGAACCATTTACGAGATATTAGTGATTAAAATTACGAAAAAAGATTTTCAGAAAGCTCAAATCTAAAAGAGGTTAAATCTAAAAGAGGTTGGATTTAGGGCATATAAATGTATTATGGACAGATAGAAACATACCCCTATTAGTCGAATGGTTTTTTCGAAGTGACCACAACCCAGACAAAAAAGAACTCATCTCGAAACACCTTGGACACCTTTTATGTGACATCGGAATCATCCGCTAAGTTTCCAATTATTTGATCTAACCTACCAGCTTTTAGAAATTTGGGCCAATCAAATTAATACTTGCTGACTTCTCGCGCTCTCGGCCAATCATAATAGACTTGCTCATGCTTTGTCGGATTTCCGATTTAAGAAGAATACTATGTATATTCCTTTAGACCTCAGTGAGCTGATCTGGCTTTGTGGTTAGCGCGTTGGGCACACAATCTACATGGTTGCTGGTTAGAGCTCTCATGAAGCATGGTTTTTCTATAGACATACGGAGATTAGACATACGGAGATAATAGAGGGGGGAACATCATTCCTGCAGCTCAAACAGGTAAAGCTATAAAGTAAAACCCGGAAAAATCGCTCCTGGAACCAATAAATCCAATAATACACGACACAGTTTTTGTGAAAAAATTAAATTCGACAAATATAGATTAAATTAGCTAGATGGACTCTGCTCAAGGCTGTGTTAAGCCGCTACTAAAATCCTATAGTGAACACGTTTTGCGGAAAGATCAAAGGGCCAATAAAGAATTTTTACCTGGCAATACTGGTTGGTTTTCCCGTACAACTGGTAACTCCCGGATTAATTCCATATTATCGTGATCCGCCGATAACCATCGATGACAAGTAAAATGCAATTGTTCATTAGATTTAGAATTCATATCTTTCAGTTTGAGCTAGAAGAGAAGAAATAATTGACAAAATGATTAATGAATTAATCAATGTTTGGTAGTTTTAATACATAATAAACAAGAGGTTGACATTTTGGAATGCTAAACAATGTCTACTGCAAAGGATACAGGTTTAAGCATACTAAATAAAATGTAACGTCATTCAGAAGCGATCAAACTTAAACGCAAAAAATATTCTAATGTCACACAAATGGATGTAATGAAAAAATTAGATAAAACACCGTAAAAAGCAATAATTTCTGCCCCTCCGACCCATTTTTGGAAATGGCAGGTCAAGTAAGTACTACCCAATTGAAATAAATTTTCAAATTACAAAAAGTGTTACCCAATTACCATATAACTTATCACTGTAATTCCTCAAGGTACAATAATCCCCACAGCAAAGGCTTAACACAACGGGGGGTTCCTCAATTTTAAAGAAATTAGCCTTAAGAAGTTATTTTTCTTACCTCATTTAACTTCCACGATGGCTTCGAGTCTTTTTCGGTTGGTTTGAGTTCAATACGTATCTTATAAATTTCACCAACATCTTTCAAATTAACCTTTAAATAAGACAATTTTCGTTGAAACATTTTATCAAATCTTCAAAGATCTTAAAAGTTGATCAAAGTATTTGAATTGATTAAATCAAATAGTTTGATTAATATATTCAAGAGTATTTCAAACGACAAAGGAACTAATTTAAATTTCACAAATGAAATGTTATCGACTTTCGCTATTTTCTATATACCACTTGAGTCGGGGTCTCACCCCAGAGGGAAGGCGGCTACTGCAAGCCGATATGAAGTGCACCCCGTATCAGGCCATATTTACATTGTAAATTTAATTAATTCAAATTGACTGTTTGTGACAGTTGTTTTATACATAAAGATTAAATTAAATTAAATTAATTAAAATTAATTACACAGAGCTCTTCGGGCGCATTCGTATACAGTGCTCGAGTCACCCAGCATCTGAAACTCGCGATTTGCCAATGATAAAATTCGAACTCGCGGTAGCCCAATTTTATGACGTCATGACTTACGAAGGACAGCGCCGTAACCACTTTGGTCATCCTGACAGACACCAGAGCAATGTTGCCTGTTCATCAAGATTACGACGCTTTGCTTAGCAGTTTTTCACCGTTCAAGCCTTACGAGGATGGGATTGTTAAGACAAACATTAAGGGGCGCATAAATGTACCTTGAAACTGTCTTTGTGACCAGCTTGAAAAAGGCCATTTTCACCAGCAGATCCAAGTATGATAGGAGATGACACACCTCGATTACCGTATGCTATCATTGTTACATCGGCAGCATCATCAGCAGTTTGATCTGATGTCACCCACACTTTCCAGTCTCCGTCTGTAGAAAATAAATATGAAATTATAAGTTTATTCTCCAAAGCACATAAAAAAGATATCCTATTACATGTATAGGCAACCTATACAATTGTACATAATTACAATGTAGTTGAAATTTATGTCGTCAAAAATTAATTTTGATTGAAAAATTTAATGCCATCGAAAATAAGATGATCATCTGCCAAGCGCTTAATAGTTAGACAACGATAAATGACTTCTAAAACTTTTAACTTTGATTCATTCCTCGGACACAAAAGTTAAGTCACGAAAAAATTCGAAAAAAGGAAACAATGTAAGACAAACTAGAGATCGAGAAATAATCATGTCCTCCTTATTTACAAAGAGATCGATGATTGACGAACACGGTCGATCTCAAGTGTCAAGAGCGTCTGACATTTAATCATGCTTCACTCACTATCACATTTCAGTTTTTTAAGACGGATCACAATACTAAGTATTGCAAACCGACTTCATATGTAATACCAAAAATAAATAACAAGATTATGTATTTTTGGTAATCTTTCTTGAAATTTTTACCCGATGAAAATATTTGGTAAGGGAAGAACCTATTGATTTTGGTGATTATTTATTTTGCCTGTGCACCAAAAGACGATACTGGTAGCAATCTTTACCCAATTCATTTTATACTACTGTAGTATAAAAGTTTGTGCATAAGGGAAGAACCCTATTGATTTTGGTGTATGTAGGTGCATTTCTATTACTCTTATAGTAGTAATAC
>JAXIUW010032230.1:0-10402 GCA_035591015.1 Cephalothrix simula
ACATTCTATTGAAATCAATGAAGCATATAATATTGTTTTGCGCCTGTGATATTAATGATCATTAATTAGTGACACCAAAAAACTGGACTTGTGGCAAACGAAGTGGGCGAAATCAGGGGAAGTCAGCCCAAGTTCTTTGTAGTTACGCCACTGTGTAAGAGAATAGGCCCTACGCGGATTCGCAATTCGTACTAACGAATGCAACAAAATACGCATTCGCTAGCGTTTCGCCTTGGCTTTGGTCATTTTATAACTTACCGATTGAGAATAAGCACATGATGTATAACTGCACGTATCTTGTAGTTGTAGGTGCAGGTATGGGCTTTCCCCCTCCGTACGTGCCTTTTAGACGATTGTTAAATAAGAAAAACGGAAAAACGTGCAAATAGATGGAATAACTTATGTGTATCCCATTCATTTACTTGTTATTCATCTCATTCAATTTTCTATCTCGAAATCTACTTTTCTACTTTTTTCATATGTTTTAGTTTCTTTCATATCTCCCTAAGACCCCGTCTACACCATTATCATTTACGATCATTAACTAAAGATCTTTAAAAGGTAATGGTGTGGAAAGATCATTAACTAATTCAAAGTTAAATAGAGACTATAGTATTTAAATACAGTCTATTATGGTGTAGACGGTAAATTTTTGTTAAAAATAGTTAAATGATAATAAAGTCTTTGGCCCAAAATTTACCAGCTATTTATTCAATAATTACATTAATCAATCAATTGAATTAATTAATTTATAATTTTAATGAATGGTCGGAAAGATCATAACTGAACCACAAACGAAAAAACTGGAACAGCGTCCAAGATATAGGAACAACTCGGAACGATTTGAACATCTTGATAGATATGACGGTTATCATCTTGATCAAGTACATCAACACAAGATTTTAAACTTTTTTCATATGTTTTAGTTTCTTTCAGGTCTCCCTACTAAAGAAGCATTTATTATCCGCAAGTCGCTTAATTCGCACTTTTTTTAATGATTGGGTTAAAAGTAAAAATTGTGCATTGAGGCATTGGCATTAAAGGTAGGGTAATAGGATATTTCTATTTTAACTATCGGCCAGGTGGGGTGGGGGGTGTTGTGGGTTGTCAGACACCTAGCGTCAGATTACTGAAATCTGGATCCTGACATGCACCGATCACCCAAATTATCCGACATTTGGTCAAGTTATCTGGCCCAGGAGACCACCCACTTTATCCGACATAATGTCAATTTATCTGACCGGCCCAGGATTTAACTGACGTCAGATAAATTTTGGATAAAAATTTCTTGACACCACCCAAATTAACTGACGTCAGATAAAATTTGGGCAAAATTTCCTGGACACCACCAATTTATCTGACATGTCATTTAATTTTTTTGTCGTTTTCACAAACACCCACCCCACGTCCGGTGTCGTGAGGTTGTCTGACCCCCCCCCCCCGTGTCGGCCATGCCGTTTACTTTAAAAAAAAGTTTAAAGTCAAATAATTAAAACACCATTTATATTATTATATCGCTAGAGAAATCAAGCATTTTATTTACATAGATTTCTTTTTATAACCATAAAATTGTACTTCACAACATACGGTAAAGTGAATACATAATTTAATGTCAAAGACATCAATTGGTCTATTTTCTATCTTAGCAAGTTAAGGAAACATGGAAGACAGGTTACATACTATCACTACAAAATAGACTGGGGAACAGCCATATAATTAAACATTTTCCGATTTGATTTTCAAAAAATCAGAACGATTAAAATATTACATTTTCATTAAAAAACACAATTTAGAGCAATAAAATATATAAATAATCAACAAAAAAATAGTTTGAATTAAGAAGGGTTCACCATCAGTGCATTAACAACAATAATTTTATCTTAAGGACTACAAAGAGCCAAAAGCCAATCATTATATATAGAACAATATTTGAACAGGGTTTAAGTAAGCCAGAAAAAACCGAGTGATAAAGGCAGGTTCCGACACTCAAATCTACGAAAAAGACATTTAAATAAGATTTCATATTGAAAAAGATATGGTATTGATATGAATTGGGGTTAATTTGAATTGGGGAATTTGATCGCGATATACACTTCACTTTGAGCGACATACACTTCACATGTTACAACTTACACAGGTAATGAATCCCGGGTAATGAATTTTTCGTGTTTTAAAAAGAAATTCCTGTAACTTTCTGTGTATTATAAATACTACAAACGAGTGAACTAAAACAGTTCCAACCAATCAAGGATTTGTCAAACAACCTAGTTCATATTAACCTTCCCTTGATAACGCTTTATACATATGGGCTAATTCAGACAATTCATTATAACTTGATATTAAAAGAAGGAATCTAAACTCTAACACATACGTGTATAAATTTTATGGTCCAAAATATATTTTTCTGATTCGCTTTGTTCATTATATTGATTCCAAAGCAGAAAGTATAATATATGATAATCCTAGATTGTATAATAGTTATTTAAAGTTCCCCAGTAATTGTAGAGAGTCATTCACACGAGCACTCGCAGGCGCACACTTTACAATCCGAAATTCTTATTTTCAATAATTCTGAAACAAAGCATTACCACTAAAGGTAGTCACTTTCAAAACATCCACTCAACTCAAATGGCACATTGCGTTTGGTATAGCACACTGATTAAGTTTTGGTAATCCTCAATAAGAGATCATCCATGCTGCAAATAGCCTACAACAGCATTATATAATCCAATATAAGATAATCCACCATCTATAATCCAACAAGAAACATCACATTAATCCGTTTAATATAAGAGAATACTCCAATTAATTTGAAAGACATAAAATTGACACTTAAGAATGATTGTGTCCAGAGATCACTTTTTGATACAGTCATGATCCACTCTCACAATAGAGTACAGCACTTAAATAATCCACTATTGGTACCGGGCCTGCCCAGTTATATATAAATGCTTCTTAATAAGGGTTTTTTATTATTTTGTTGCGTAATGATGAGGTAGTCCAGATGCCGCTGACTGTGATGCCATCATTGCTGAAAAATGAAAAAAGACCTTTTATATAATCAATTTCTGGAGAAAATAATTTGTAGAAAAATATTTATGATTTAAATCTAAACCTACTTCAGCTATATGTATGGAAAAAGTTTGATGTTTATAGCGCCCCCCAAGGGTTTCTCATATATTAGTGGTATAGGAACCCCATAACCTATATATCACTGGAATGGGCATGCAAAATTGAGTAAATGGTAGTAATTTAATGTCCCTACCACCACCTGGTGGAGGGTGGTGGTGGTTAAAAATATTCAAAAGAAATAGCCGAAAATCATTGATTATTGAAAATTAATGGTTTTGTTTTGATTTGTTGCAAACAGGAAAATAGGAATCCCCATAAAGTATACATCCTTGGGAAGGGCATGTAAAATGGTGGTGGTTTCATGTACCTACCACCACCTGGCGAAGAAAGGTGGTCAAAATGTTTAAAATCAAAATTCTCGATTAAGACCTATTTAGCCACCCTTTTTTTACCAGGTGGTTGTAGGGACATGAAACTACCACTATTAAACTGCATTTTAAATACCCTTTCCTGTGATGTATAGTTTATAGGGGTTCATGTTTATAGGTTTGCCACAAATTTAAAAAATCAATAAAATCACGTCGATTTTAAAGTACTGAACGAACTTTACTAAATAAACGTAGATTCGAAACCTTTAGCTCCGAAATGTAGATTCTACTTAACCAACTTCAACTAGAAAACGTAGAACTAAACCTACCATAATGGTCATACATCGGATAACCTCCAAGAAGATGCTGCTGTGGATGATGAGGTGGATGAGGCTGCAACTGATGCCTTTGAGGTGGAGGCGAGTTTGTAAATTCCTTGTGTTTATTCGCCATGGCTATTGAAGCTGATAAAATATTTGGAGCTTCGGATGACTTAGGAGATGCACGAGGAATCTCCCCTTTTTGTGCTTTTTCTAGTTCATGAATTTTATGAGCGGAATAATATGATGAAGCATGTTGTTGCAATAAGTCCAATGCTTTTGTTTGCTCATTAGAAGGTTGGCCGTGAGCGACGACTGGAATTCTGTCCTTCTCAGAAGGATCCATATGATATCGCATCTGTGATGGATGCATATAAGGTCCAGAATAACCTATCACAGGATTCATACCACGGTAAACAGGATGATTTGGATCATAATGTAACTGAGCGCCGGGATAATGGGGGGACTGCATGTAAGGATGAGACAAATGATACGCATATGAAGATGACGGCCCCATGTTAGGACTAGTAGCACAAGAAGTTGGGATGCCCATTTCGTGTTTTTTAGAGTTCAGAGACGGCGAGCGTTTATCAGCCGACTTCGGTCGTTCGTCATGTCTCTTCTCATTAATACGCTCTCTTTCGCGTTCGCGTTCGCGCTCGCGCTCACGTTCACGTTCTCGACTTTTATCGACACCATTAACTTCTTTTTTCGTAAGGTCATGAGTCACTATATCACGTTTTGGTTGACTATCCTTATGAAGTGATTTTTCCTGATTGTCTTTATGAGAAATTTTAGGCTGTTCCATAGGTTTTCCACCAGCTTCTATTTTACGTTTTTCGTCCTCCATTCGCCTACGAGCATCTTCGTAGCTACGTTGCTGGTTTTGGTACATGATATACCTATCCATTTCTTGATGTTTATATGGATTAGGGTTTCGATCATCCGACGTTGATTGCTTCATGTCAGGACCATCTTTTAGCACTATTGGTCTATTTTCCATCTTTTTATCACTCTCCAAAATATCTTTCTCAGGCATAGGAGGTCTATGCTTAATTTCATGACTACGATTTTTATTCTGATCTAAATTAGATGACACAGATGATGATAATGATGATGTTGGCGGATTTGATTGAGGACTAGAAACCGCTGAATGTCTTTGATTATCCATTTTTGAGTGATCACTAGACTGATTAGGAATTCTATCTTTTAAGTCTTTATTTACATGATTGGCTTGCTCTTTACGAGCCTGCTCTTCGAGTTGTTTCTCGTGTTGAGCTTTATAATTAGGGTCCGTTTGCATTAAATGCATGTGATACTGAGGGTCCATAGCGTAGCCACCATATACAGACGGGTACATAAACTGAGGTTTTTGAGAGTCTGACCCTTGATGATTAGGACTAGGTTTAGAGTTTGGATTATCTTTAGAAACATTATTAGGTTTATCTCCCTTAGCAGAATCTAATTTCAGTTCATTTGACTTTGCGAGACTAGCTTGTTCAGCGGGAGAAGGGCAGTTAGGCGGAGCTGCCGGTCCCTGAGCTGCCTGTTTGCCCTCCGGAATGTTAGGAATTAAATATGGCGGTTGACCATAATAGGAATATCCAAACGGTTTTATATCACCGTTAGCTGCAGCAGCTGCAGCTGGGTTCACTTCAGTTGGGTTTGGTTTTACAATTGGTTGATCCTTATGCTTTTCACTGTCAGTTTCCATAACTGAGCTTGAATCATTTGGCTCTGATATGTCCGAATAAGCGGGACTAAGAGCATTTTCGCTTCTTTGATCGCCGGTATCTGACTTTATCTCAAACGGCGAAGTATTATTTACCTCACGAATAACACTACTTTTTCCAGCTTCTGAGGCTTCACCCTCTGCATGTGCAGAACCAGAAGAAGAGCTCTTTATAACTCCTTTATCGTCTTTCTTAGACCCATTGTCTTTTTCCTTATCTTTCTTATTCTTCTTATGTTTCGATTTCTTTTCCTTATCCTTGCCAACTGAACCAGAACTAGATGCTGATTCTGATGGCTTAGATGCGGCAGTATTAGAACAATTTTGGGTTGAAGATGAGGCTTGGGTACCTGGCTTAGAGGTCGACTTTCCTTTGCCTTCCTTATCACTCTTTTTCTTTTTCTCACCTTTAGATTCTGATTTCAGTTCATCAATAGTGGCAGCGGTAGCAACGGTCGTTATCGGCACAGTCACAGCCGTAACAACATTACGTGATTGTCCACCTGATCCACGAGCAATGACTGAAACACCAGTACCTTTTTGAGCACTAGAGGTACCAGGTGTCGCGGGTGAAGTAGAAGCTTCAGCATCATTAGATTCGTCCTTCTTATCATTTGATTTTTCAGCGTCTTTTGATTGCTTTTCACTGGTATCCATAGGCTCTTCAGCACTCGCAGTTTTGTCGCGTTTGTTTTTCTCCGCGTTAGCACTTTCGCGTGTTTTACGCGCAGGTGTTTTACGTTCTGTGGTCTGTGGCGTGCAAGGTCTGCTGTCTTCACTACTCTTTTCTTCAGAGTTCCCAGCATGAGCGTGAGACTGATGATACCTTAATCCATTAATATGTCTGTATTTCTTATTACAGTTAGGTTCGGGGCATTCAATAAACCCCCCGGGGCCGACAACAACATCAGCAGGTCCAGGTGTGCCTCTGGAACTTGATCTATTACGCTTTGTCGCCTTCGGTTCATCTTTTGACGCATCTAGATCTAAGTCGGCAGGTCGTCCTTTTCGTTTCACACCAGTAACTGGAGCGCTTTCAGACTTAGCAGGACTGGGAGGAGCTGCAAAGTTTCCCCGACGACCTTTTCGGAGTTTACGGGTTTCAGTAACGGTGACGTCATTGTGCGGAGTATTGGAGCCACGACCTCTCTTGGCTCTTCCTTTGGGGGTCCTTGTATCAAGGTCACTAGTAGGAGAATCACAGTTCAACCTGTTAAAAGTAAATAAAAATAACAATCATGAATAAGATATGTAACGAACGTTAACTTGATGTATATGGGGTTTAACTGTGACCAAAGATCAATATATATGTCTTATTTTTTCGAATTTTTAAAAAATGCGATTAACTTCGTGATAATTCGGTATAATATAATTAAAAACTACATGTAATAATGATCTTTTTTAGAGCACACACAAAACTACGATCAGGGTATTCGAAACCAGCGACCCATGGAAAATAAAAGACTTTCTACGGATCTCAATAAAGGTTTTATTTAGCTCAAAAATAATAATGGCGTCCTTAACAAGAGTACGGCTAATTTATTGGAATGATGATTATTAATTCATATGCAATTCCTTGGGACGGTATCGACAGTTTCGACCCGGAAAATTTCAATTTGTGGCGCTTGGGTCATACAAGGGAATAAATGAGGAATGGTCCATAATGACTATCATTGTGTAGAAAAATATAATACCTTGGAGGAGCCCAATCGTGTTTTGTTGCGTCGAGTAGTGTTCCAACATAAGTCTTTCCTCGCCATGTGACATTGACAACCAAAACCCCTAAAAGTAAAAAATATACATGTATAATAAATCTATTTCACACAGGGCCCATGAATCTTTAATTTAGAATTAGCTTATAATACAAGGCAATTGATATGAGAAAATGTAGTAGACTTAATGATACATAATTTGCAAGATCGAATTTAGTTAGGGGCCAAATAATTAATGACAATCAAACTTAATAACTATCTAAAATTGATAAATAATTGACTAAATTCTTTGAAACATAACAACATCCTCTTTTGATAACATTATACACTAAAGTTTACTTATTGAAATTATAATTTGAACATTATCATTATCTGATTATGGTAGATATCGGTTTATCTGTATGATATAAATAAGGCTATATAGAATAGATTGAAATAAATACTTTAAATATTAATTCTATATCTACTGGATATCAACCGGCGCCTTCAGTCAACAATATATTACAGCTTTATTAACACAAGGTCCCAAAATAAACATTAATACATTTATACAGGGCCCTGACAAGTTAAGTCAATATTATCCAATGTTAATTTGAATTAGAAAACGTTTGGCTTCGTATCAAACGGCTTGAGTTGTTACAATAGGTGATAGAGCCAGAGGACCGGGTGGCAAACGACGCCGGGCGGATACCAAAAACTGCATGTGTTTAAAAACCCTTTGTGTACAGAAAATTGTTAGCAAATATTCGTGCGGGAATTAAAATTTACTTAATTGTAAAATTTACAGAGCAATAAAATCAATAAAGTCAGTATTTATTAAAGGGGAGCAAAGACAAAGAAAGGTCTGATACAAAATAAATAAGAAATTAGTACTTAGCAAAGCAAAAGGATTCCTGTTACTTAAATTGGGGGTGATTAAATATTAAAGTTTCGCACACAATACGTAATTAAATACAAAAGTCTAACACGATCCTACTTAAGTGTTAAATTACGTAACCAAATCACTTAAGTAAGAAAGTGAAGAACAACTTATAACACACTTGAGATTTAGACTTGAATATAGTAAAAACGCACTTGAGAAAAGGGTGTAATAAAAATGGCCAATGCCAAAAGGACTTTAAAATAAATTTGTACATGTATATTTCAAATTAATGAAACAAAACAAATTAAAAAAAAATACATTTGCATATTAAAAAAGGGATTTCTTACCATTTTCGGTTTCCTGCCAAACAATGCCTTCTAAATTTACACTGGTTCCCGGTTCACATGGTCCGAGACATTCAGGATCAGTTAGGGTCCCAATATGACTTGTTTCAGTCGAGACGTCATGAGAGCTAATAGAAGAACCAGTATCCATCTGAAAATTAAATGAAAATTTAAAATTTACACAAAGGAACGTTAATTTCTACACATTAACATACCATGAACATGTATTCACTTCAGTTTATCACTGATGAACACTGAATCATATCCCTTTAGAAAACATTCTCAACATATCTAGATTGAATCTAGAAGTGTTAACGGTCGGATATTTCCTATCCTCTCATGCCTATAGAAAAATCAAAACAGTTGCGTACCTGTAAACCTCAATAATCGCAGATTATCATGAAAATTACCTCAGTTACATTCGTTAGTTAACATATTCCAACTATTTTTACGTGTAGAGAGATCGAACTCAAATCCAAAAATGATAACAAGTATGTCCTAATTTAATGCCCACATTAATATTTGGATAGGTTTTTAACATGTTAAACCATGCCCCAGTACATTTTTAATTTACATAGACCAGAGACTAACAGATAACCCTCATAGTTGATACTTATTTATTCAACAATCGATTTGAATAATTATCATACTAATATATATTAGCCATAAATCGTTCGCCAGCATGTCATTTATTCAAAATCTTAAAAAGAGATAGGGTCACAAGGTTTGAATAACAATAATCACTGATTAACAATAATCACTGATGCATTCATGCATGACTAGTAATACTATTAACTAACTGTGAAAAGACCAGATTGTCCTTTCATAAATTATAAACAGATGAACGATCATGAAAATTTAAAATTTAAAAGCTTTTAAAGTTGAAAAAGAGCGATACTATTATAAGCGGTGTATTTGATTTCTATTCTAATTCCCACACAAAAGAATTAGTTTAATCTATGCCAAATCTTTGACCCTTTTATCAACCGTAATCAAAAGAATGATTAAAATTATATAAGGGGATATGATTTCATATCCTGCTGAAATTATCGACTAAGTTGCTCAGTTTCTTATCAAAAGTTTACAAATTGTAAACTAAATTATCAGCGTATAGTATAAAGCCCACGTATCAAAAGTAGTTATCAAAAATGATAAGTAAGCCAATAACTGGGCACATATGTCACATTCAAATAATAAGTCTGAACATATTTAAAGTTTAAAAATATGCAAGAATATGTACATAAATTCAAAAATACAATTCAACGAATTTTGATGAAGAAAATTTTAAAAATACTAATTTAAGACATGAATCAAAGTAAAAAAGGATATGAGTACTTGCATTCTGATTAACTTATGGTACTTGTTAATTGTCATGAATTCATAAGCCTTTTTAAAATTAGTTGGATTACGGGGTCTTCCCGAATTTTTTATTTTTTCCCACTTTCCCGCTTTTATAAAAAAAATTCTATTGGATGAAGAATAACAAATTATGTCCATTTGTTAATAATCATTTTTACCAAAGAAGAAACCGCTAAAATTAAGTGGTCTAATACGATTTTTTGAACCCACCGCTCTAATTATAATATATTATAGATACAAGAAAAATTTTTTTCAATTTTTTCCGTTCGCCGCCCAAATTTTCGAAGATCATGCATCGTAATCAAACCAATTAAAAAAGCCTTAATAAGATTATAAAACAATGCAATATATGTATAAAATATAAAATATTCCAAGACGGCACATCGAAATGAAAATCTATAGAAAGCCAGAGGGTATATACATGTATCATGAAATCACAAATCGAATATTTTAATAAAATGATTGAATTCTGTCATTCGACATTCGACAGGCATTGTAAAACTATAAGATTATTCATATTACATAAAACACACATTTAAGAATTTGACAGATTATACAGAATATAATTTAAACATAATACTAATTTAATAATTTTATATGTACAAAATGTCATTTTAACTTTATTTCATAAAA
>JAXIUW010033341.1:0-62381 GCA_035591015.1 Cephalothrix simula
CCTATAACAACCATGCTTAGTTTAATCGGGCAAGGCAATTCTCTATTGCCTTGCTGGGCAAAGCCCTTAATCTAAAACTCCCCTATAGTAACCATGCTTAGTTTAACCGGGCAGGGCAATTCTCTATTGCCTTGCTGGGTGAAGCTCTTGACCAAGAATTAGTCAATTAGGTGTTGTTGTAGGCGTTGACGGATATAGTGTTCGGCTTGTTTTGTTAAGTCATCAAAGCTATCTAGTGGGGTTGGGGTACTTAGTTTGACCTTTATTTCTAGTTGATGGGTTTGAATACGGAAGCCTATTTGGCAGGTTATTTGTTTAGGCAGGATTTGCGAGAGGTGTTTATTTACGGATTGCATGGTTTTATCGGCCAGTGATTCGGGCAGGCCACGGCAATTGAAACTTAGTCTGGCTGTCATGGGTTTGTCTACTTTTGGCAGCAGTTCTTTTAGGTGGGGTACTATAAAGTTATTGAGCATATAGATTAGCTCTTGAGGTACACCAGATGTAAAGTAGAAATGAGTGTTATTAAGTTGGTGGCAGAAGCCTGAGGCTGTTCCTAAAGGATTATTGATGATGACGCTGCCCTCGGGTAGCATGGCCTGCCTAAGACTATTTTCGCTGAGTTGGTAGCCTCTGCTTTGGGCGTAGTCTTTTAGTTTGGCGGTGGCTGAAGCATCGGCAATTAGGGGTTTGTTAAAGAATTTAGCGGCTGCGGAGCGGGTAACATCATCTGATGTGGGGCCGAGACCACCATTGATGATGACTATTGACGATCTTTGCGTGGCGTACTCAAGAGCTTTGATTAGGTCTGTTTCGGAGTCGCCAATAATAACGCCGTAGCGCACCTCTAAATCTTGCTCAAGCAGTAGTTGAGCTATCTTAGCAAAGTTTGTGTTAATAATTTGGCCAGATAAAACTTCTTCACCGGTGGCTATAACCTCAACTACTCTAGTTTTTAAGGCGGGCATAATTAAATTTGTTGGTCGTGCTTAGGTGGTTACTCTGCGTATTACGGAATGAGCTAAGATTTAATTGGTCATTGGGCAGCTCTGTTTTACGTAGATTAGTCGCTAGTTTTTTAAGAATTAATTTAAATTCATCTAATGCGTTGCATTCCCAGCTTAAAATAGCTTGCTCAAGATGGGGGCGTAATTGCGCAAAAGCTATTTTACCGTAGCCATTTATTAGGCGCTGCAAACGTTTTAGCTCTAAAAATAAATTGTCGGCCGAGTCGCTCTGCAATGAATAAGTGCCGTTTGCAAACAGCAGGGCATCTTTATAGAAACCGTCAAAATTGTACAGGTAGGGATGGAAGCTGATTTTTTCTCTTAGCCTTCGCTTAGAGCTTTTTATGCCGAAAGAGGTTTTAGCGTGCAGTATAAACAGGTTATTTTTGAGCATGTTCTCAACGAGAATTATCTCATTAAGCAAAGCATAAAGCTGTTCATAGCTAAGCACCCGATTATTCAAACGCTGAATAACAGAGCGTAGTTTAACATCAAGATTAGGGCGTACACGCTGTTCTTGGTGAGATGGCTTCAGAATAATAATCTTATGGCGCAAGCCCAAATAGGGTCGCAGAGGCATGCTGCTAATAATGCCGCAATTAGCACGTTCATGGGGCGGAATGTCTATTGCCAACAGCAGTTCTTTTAAGGCACTAATATAATTATCGGCGATGTTTTCATCCCAAGCTATCAGGGCTTGGTTAATCCAAAACTCCCAAAACTTGTACTGCTCAAAGGGATGCAGATAGTGACGGGGCTGCTTAGCTTGAATGTCTTTTATGTTATCGAGGCAGGTTGTGCTCAGAAAGCGTGAAAACAGGCTTAAACTAAGCATAATGCGGTCTTGATAGACTGCCGGAGCCGGATTGAGATTAAATTGCAGCAAGTACTCAATTTGATTTTTAATAGTGGCCACAAAGTCATCTACACGCTGGTTATAGTCGCTGGTAGTATTAGAATTATAATCTAACCGTTGAGACTCTTGCGGGGGTATTCCATGAATAAAAAAACGTGGTAAATCATTGCTCAAACGGGGCGGAAGTAGATCTTGCTGACCAAAGCTATCTGCCCAATTCAGTAATAAACTGCCAATAATATTAGTTACATCACGTGAGTTTATATTTTCGGCAGTCCGCACTAGTCGTTCAAGAGCTAGGCATATTCTTTCTACCGAGATGGTATTTGCTGCAATTTGTAATTGAGTTTGCATGGCTGATTTATTACCATTACCACTACGATGGCGAACGCATCTCTGCTTTAACACACTATGAAAAACTCGATCACCAGTATTATAGCAATAGTGATGCTCTTTGTATCATTTAGTGCTTATGCCCAAACAACGGCGCAGTCAGATGAGGCCGCTACAATTAAGCGTCTTGAAGCTGATATCGTTCAAATTAAAAATGAACTAGCTCTGCTGCGTTCTTTGTATGAAAAATTGCTGGGTCCCATCTCTGATCAAGAAAAAATCCGCTCTATTCCCATTAACGATGGCTTGCGAGGCAATCCAGAAGCTAGCCTAGTGCTAGTTAATTTTTGCGACTTCCAAAGCGAATACTGCGCACGATTGCACTCAGTAATTCTCAAACTGCTTTCGGAATATGATGAACTTGGCTATGCCTTCAAAAACTATCCGCTAACCGTTATTCATCCCCAAGCCATTCAGGCTGCTCTGGCTGCTCTAGCCGCCGCCAAACAAGATGCACGCTGGGAAATGCACGATTTACTATTTGATAATACTCGCAATCTTAACTCTAACTTATACTTGTCATTAGCTGAGCAATTAGACCTTGACTTAGTTGAATTTAATCATGATATGCGCTCTGCCGACACGCTTAAGCAGCTTAGTAATGATGAAAAGCTAGCGCAAGAACTAGGCGTAGAGGGCGTGCCAGCTCTGTTTCTAAATGGGCGTCGCCTCTATCATTGGAATTACGATTATCTTAAAGAACAGATAGAACAACTTAGATAAATCAGATAGCTTGGGTAGCTTAGCCTACAAATAATATAGCAAATAGCTTTTAGATTGCATGGCTGAGCAATGGGGCATCATTATTATGTAAACTTATTATGTAGGCTTATCATGTAAGCTCATTGTGTATGCTTCTTATGTGAGTTTATTATGTAATATATAAGAAGATTTATTACTCTGTGTGATTTGGAGTAATAAGGTCTTGTTCAGTTGCGAGGCAGTCAGGAGTTACGCCGAGAGTTATGCCGGCTGAGATGGTTGATTTTGCTCATTATTTGCGCCAAGAGGGCTAGGCGAAGCCGGCGACAAGGTGCGGTTTTGACTCAAAGTAGTAATAAAGCCTTGTTCAGTTAAAAAGTAGTCTAGGGCTATATCGGTGCTGAGTGCGGGGATTTTGGTAACCATCTGCACTGAAAAGGCTAAGCCAAGCCGATGACAGGGTGCGGTTTTGGCTAAAAAACGATCATAGAAGCCCTTGCCATAGCCAAGGCGATTCCCATAGGCATCAAAGGCCACTGTAGGAATAATAAGTAGGTCGATGGTGTGGGTGGTCGGTTGTTGGCTAGAGGGAATATCAAAGCCTAGCTGAGGATGCTTTTTCAGCTTTGTTTGCGGTGTGTAGTCTACCAAGAACATATCTTTGCCAGCTAATTGAGGAATAACTACAGTTTTTCCTTCTTGCCAGCAGTGATTGATGAGCGCCCCAGTCATGGCCTCATTACCAAAAGAAAGATAGCAACTTACAGTGCGAGCCTCAAAAAATGGCGTGTACTGCATGAGGTGCTCAAGCATCATTTGTTCAGCCTTAGCTCTAAAGTCTGGGCTAAGCGCAGCTCGCTTGCGCTGGGCTTGACAGCGCAGATCAGCTCTTGTCTTTGAGATAAGCATGATGATAATTGCGATTAAAACAATCTTGTAGCATACTACAGTAGTAACGTTCTGGCTATATAATTGGGAGCATGAATATGTATGATGGCAAGTATTTAAGCTGTTTGTGGATTAAAGAAGGCTTGGCCAATGTGGTTATTGACTGCAAGGATGCTTCAGTGAATACCATTGGTCAGGGATTGGTATCTGATTTAGAAGAAGTGGTTAAGTTTCTACAGCAGGCCGCCGAAGAAGGTCAACTAAAAGGTTACATAATTAGTAGTGCCAAGAAAGATTTTTTAGTTGGTGCTGATGTAAAAGAGTTTATTCCTATGTTTGCCATGGATGAGCAAACTATAATCGGCTTTGTAGACCGTATTCATAGGCTCGTCAACGCCCTAGAAGATTTGCCAGTGCCGTCAGTTAGCCTGATTGATGGCTATGCCTTGGGCGGAGGACTAGAACTGGCGCAGGTTACGGCATATCGGGTGGTTACTCCACGGGCTAGGCTTGGTCAGCCAGAGGTTAAACTGGGTATTATTCCCGGCTTTGGGGGTACGGTGCGTTTGCCACGCATAATTGGCCTTGATTTAGCCCTTGAATACATTGCTGGCGGACAAGAAATAGACGCCCAAAAAGCCTGCCAAATTGGCTTGGCCAGTGCCGAGGTTAGCCCCGACAAGCTGATGCTGGCAGCCGAAAAACTGATTGAGCAAAGTATGAAAAGTGACCTTTGGCAGGCTGAGCAAGAGCGGAAACGGCAACCAGTTCAGCTTAATCAAACCGAGCAATTGATGGCCTTTAGCACTAGTGAAGCTCTGATCAGGCAGCGAGCGGGCAAGCATTATCCAGCACCAATTCTAGCCTTAAAATCAATGCAAAAATCTGCGATTGAAGGCCGTGATAAAGCCGTAAGCATTGAGGCGCAATATTTTTATCAATCTAGTCAACTAGAACAGACCAAGCATTTAATAGGTTTGTTCTTTTCTGATCAGTTTGTGAAAAAGAAGAACAGCACTTTTTCAGGAAGCAGTGCCGAAATAAAATCTTTAGGAATAGTTGGCGCCGGCATCATGGGTAGCGGAGTAGCCTATCAGTCGGCGTTAAAAGGGATGCAGGTAATTATTCGTGATACCAGTGATGAAGCCTTGACCAGAAGCCGTACAGTAATTGACGGCTACATTGATGGACGCATTAAGCGCAAACGATTAGATGCTAAGGGAGCTTTGGGCATAGCCAATTCAATTCAAGGAGTGCGGGGTCTAAATGAGTTTTCTCGCTGTGATGCCGTGATTGAAGCCATCTATGAAGATGAGGAGACTAAGAAAAAGCTGCTGGCCGACATAGAAGCGCAGGTTTCTGATGACTGCCTTATTGGCTCAAATACCTCAACCATTCCAATTTCAGAGCTGATGGAGGCACTTAAAAACCCCGAGCGTTTTTGTGGCATTCACTTTTTTAATCCAGTGCCCAAAATGCTGCTGGTAGAGATTATTCGCACGCCCAAGGTATCATCAGAAGTTTTAGCTAGAGCAGTGGGCTTGGCACTAAAAATGGGCAAGGTGCCCTTGGTAGTAGGCGATGGTCCGGGCTTTTTGGTCAATCGGCTGTTAGCACCATATATGAAGGTGTTTCAGATTCTTGTTTTTGAAGGCTTCAATTTTGAGCAGATTGATAAAATTATGGAGAATTTTGGCTGGCCAATGGGTCCGGCTCGGTTGTGTGATGAAGTGGGCATAGATATAGTCTCTAATGTCAGCAACATCATGACCCAAAAACTCTGGAAAACAGAAATCAAGGGCGACTTATCAATTAATCGGCTTATTAAGAACAATAAGCTGGGGCGCAAAACCGGTCAAGGCTTCTATGAGTACGATGATAAAGGCAAGGCTAAGTCATCGCAAGAATCGCATGCCTATGTTTACGGCACAGATGCTTCACGTGAGGCAGACCCCGAAGAGGTTATCAATCGGATGATGATACCCATGATTTTTGAGGCAGCTCGTTGTCTGGAACACTCTATTGTAGAGACGCCCACCGAGCTAGACATTGGCATGGTTTACGGCACGGGCTTTCCGCCATTTCGGGGTGGATTGCTGCGCTACGCTGATGATTTAGGCTACGATAAGATTATGGGACTAACCGAGGAATGGGCTGATCAAGCTATGTATCAGGCACCAGATTTCTACTTGCAACAAGCTAAAAAAGGCTTTTATCGCAACTGATTAGCGAACATAACGAGATGAGTTCTACAATCATAGTTGGCGGTGGAATTATTGGTTTAGCCATAGGTTGGCGACTAGCTCAGGCTGGTGATATGGTTCGGATTATTGAGCGTGGTCGCACCGGCAGAGAGGCATCTTGGGCGGCGGCTGGAATGCTTTGTCCTTTTTCAGAGAGTGATGTACTGGCCGAAGCTCATAATCAAACCCTAGCTAATGACAGCCTAGCTCTCTACGAACTATTTGTTGCCGAGTTGCAGAAGCTCAGTGGCGATGATGTTGACTTTAAGCGTTGCGGTTCGCTGAGTGTGGCCGTAAACCATGATCAATTACAGCGCACTAAACATATTCAGCAGCTACGACAAAATCGGAACATGCCCGCAGATTGGCTTAGCCCGCAGCAAATGCTGTCCAGAGAACCCATGCTTAGCCAGCAAACTCAGGGTGGCCTTTATGATCAAAATGAGGGCTATGTAGACAGTCGCAAGCTGGTTAAGGCTCTGCACAAGGCCATTATTGCTGCAGGCGGAGAGATACACGAACAAACAGCGGTGGAGGCACTGCACTTTGATGGTGACAAGTACCGTGGAGTAAAGACAGCCGATGGTTTGCTGGAAAGCACTAAGTTGTTGCTAGCGGCTGGTTGCTGGACGGCCGATATTAAAGGTCTGCCGACGGGCATGAGTATTCCGGTGCGTCCAGTGAAGGGTCAAATGCTAGCCTTAAAATCTAAAACGCCTTTGCTAGGCCATGTTATTCGGGGTGATGGATGCTATATTGCGCCACGCTCAAGTGGTAAAATAGTCTGTGGTTCCACTTCTGAAGAAGCGGGGTTTAATCGTCAGCTTACCGTATGGGGCGTGCATGGTCTGCTCAGGAATGCCGTAGAGATATTGCCGGCAGCCCTAGAGTTAGCTATTGATGAGCTCTGGACTGGTCTACGACCAGCATCTCGTGATGAGACACCAATTATGGGTAAGCTAACCAATAATGTTTACGTGGCCACCGGCCATTATCGGAATGGCATATTGCTAGCCCCTATAACTGCGCAGTATATGAGTAATCTAATGCTTGGAAAAGAAACCAGCTACGCCGCCAAGCTATCTCCGCAACGCTTTTGGTGCTGACCAACTATAATCTAACCTGCAAATTAATCTAATTTAAGTGAACTTTGCAGATAATTTTCTGTAAAGATATACGTTTACGCAAATAATTGAACATCTCTAAACAAGCCCAGCAATGTCTATAAGTGAAGAAAAAACAGAACTAATCACCAATAATAAAATCAAAATAATCCGTACCCAAAAAAAGGTAGACATAAACACTGCTTTAGACTTTGTGTGGAGCACTATTGATGACCACAAGGGCATCTTATTAATTAGTAACTACGAGGTTCCCAGCCGTTTTTCACGTTGGGATTTAGGCTTTGCCAACCCTCCGCTTGAGCTTTACTCAAAAGGCCGAACTATTTACATTAATGCGCTGAATGCCGAAGGCCAGCAAATTTTGCCTCACTTTGAGCTAGTTTTGCGCCAGCACGAGCATGTTCAAGATCTTCAGGCTACGGTGCAGTCAATCACTGCCCATGTCATTGATAGTAATAGTTTTTTCACTGAAGAAGAGCGTAGTCGTCAACCCAGTGTATTTACCGTTATTCGTAGTCTGCTCGGTTATTTTCACTGTGATGAAGAACGCCTCGGCTTTTATGGTGCCTTTGGCTATGACATGGTTTTTCAGTTTGAAAAACTTCAACAGCGCACCGAGCGTGTGCCTCATCAGAATGATTGCCATCTGTTTTTTGCGACAAGAGTTACGGTTATTGATCGCCGGCTAGAAGTGGCCGATGAAATATCATTCAATATCCAGAATATTAACGGTGCAGGCTTTAGTGAATTATCTGATGAAGGGCAGCAATTCACCTATCCTGATGCAAGTTATAGCCCTGAACATAAATGGGATATTAGCGATGATGACTTTGCTAAGATGGTTGAGCGTGTTCGTGAAGGCTGTCGTAAGGGCGACCATTACGAGGTGGTGTTATCACGAACCTGTTCAACGACAATGCCCTTTCAACCCTCGGCAATTTTTAGGCGTATCGCAACCAGAAATCCTAGTCCGTACAGTTTTTTAATCAATATGGGTAATGAGGCCATTGTGGGAGCTTCACCAGAAATGTACGTGCGTGTAATTGGCAATCGGGTTGAAACCAGCCCTATATCGGGTACCGTGCCCGTTGGCGATACTCCTATGGAAACGGCGGCACATATACAGCATCTTATTTCTTCTGAAAAAGAAGAGTCCGAGCTAACCATGTGTACTGATGTTGACCGCAATGATTTAGCCCGTATCTGTAAGCCGGGCAGCGTTAATCTATTGGGAAGACGCTTAATTGAGCGTTACTCACGCCTTATTCATACTTCAGATCATATTGAAGGCGAGTTGCTTGATGGTTATGATGGCCTAGATGCAGTTGTTTCTCATCTTTGGGCCTGCACCATCAGCGGTTCGCCCAAGCCTGCTGCTCAGCAGCTAATTGAAGACTTAGAAAAATCGCCCCGCCGATGGTATTCGGGAGCGGTGGGTGTTTTATCAGTTAATGGCAATGTTAACACCGGAATGATTCTGCGGACGGTACATCTTGAAGATGGCATGGCGCATGTGCGAGCTGGAGCAACCCTGCTCTATGAGTCTGACCCCGTTCGTGAAAGCCAAGAAACCAAACTCAAGGCATCGGCATTCTTGGGAGCTTTGGCCGATGAAGTACCGGCTCAAAATAGTGTGAAAAGACACTCAAAACCGCTTGAGGCTTTGAATAGAGTGTTGTTCATTGATTTCTTAGATAGCTTCGTACATATGCTAGCCTCTTACGTGCGATTTGGTGGCGCAGCGGTACAAACGGTGCGCATTGAGCATGCCGCTAAGATGCTTAGCGAGCAAGACTACGATTTGGTGTTTTTGTCGCCGGGACCGGGTACTCCGCAGTCACGGGGCGTGCTAGAGGTGGTGGCCGAGGTTGTTAAACTGGGCATTCCTTTATTTGGAGTATGCTTAGGGCATCAGGGCATTGCCCAGCATTTTGGAGCAAAGTTGGGCGTGTTAGACGAGCCCTGCCATGGCAAGCGTGATAGCGTTTATCATGAAGGCGGTTTGCTGTATGAAGGTTTGCCAAATCCGTTTAGTGCTGGACGCTATCATTCATTGTATGTGGTTAAAGACAGCCTTCCGCAAGAATTTAAGATTAATGCCTACAACAAAGACGGCTTAATTATGGGCATTGAGCATCGTGAATTACCGATAGCGGCCATCCAGTTTCATCCTGAGTCGATTCTTAGTTTAGAGCAACACAATGGTCAACGCCTTATTGATAATCTGCTTAGCAAGTGGCTACCCGCAGAAAAATAATTATGTTAGAGCTCAAAAATGTAACTAAGCGGCGTGGCAAGCAGCTGATTTTGAACGCTATCAATCTTGATCTAAATAGTGGCGAAATACTAAGTCTAATCGGGCCTAGTGGCTGTGGCAAAACTACATTACTGCGACTAATCGCCGGCCATGAACGGCTTGACGATGGGCAGATACATCATCAGAAGCAGCTTATCTCTACCGCAAAATGGCATTTAGAGCCAGAAAAGCGGGGTATTCACATGGTTTTTCAGAACTTCGTGGTTTTTCCGCATCTTACAGTTCAGAAGAATATTGCTTTTGGACTCAGCAACAAAAAACTTGATAAAGCCGAGGCAGAGCGACACATCACAGACATGCTGGCCTTGACTGGCTTAACAGACTTGGCAGAACGCTATCCATCGCAGTTATCGGGAGGAGAACAGCAACGGGTAGCTCTTGGGCGTGCACTAGTGGGCAAGCCGGCCATGGTGTTGCTTGATGAGCCTTTTAGCAACCTAGACCCCGCTTTGCGCAGAACTTTACGTGATGAGGTACGTCATATTCTAAAAAAACTACAGATGACTGCCGTATTTGTTACCCATGATCAAGAAGATGCACTAAATATTGGCGACCGTATTGCCTTATTAAGCGAACAAGGCTTGGTTCAGGTAGATGATGCACAAACTATTTTAGAACGCCCTCAAAATAGATTCGCCGCCGAATTCTTTAGACCCTTCGCCTTCGTGAGCGGAGTTTGTGAGGGCAATTATTTGAAGACTGAGTTAGGCAAACTAGCTCTTACTAAAAGCTATGCCGAAGGGGCGCAGTTAGATTTACTCATTCGGCCAACCTACTTCAAATTAGCTGATAATGGTGGAATAGCAGCCACAGTGCTGAGTATTGGTTACATGGGTATTCAGCCAGTTTATCGCCTAGAGTTAGACTCTGGCTATCAGTTTGAGGCGGCCATTTCTGAAAAACTGCACTGTGGACAAACGATACGTATTCGGCTTGAACCGCATGATATGGTCGTCTTTGAGAGTGTCACCCCAAATACCCACGCCAGTTAAAGCTATTGTTGGCAATTAAACTCTATTCTATGGATGAATGGGGGCTGATGTGCTAGCCTTGGCGAAGCGCAAGCAAAACAAAGCAAGCATATTAAAAGATAAGTCTGCGCTTAACAATCTGAATTAATTAACCATGCCGTTAGATAAAACAATACGCCGCGTGCTGGTAATCGGCTCGGGGCCAATTGTGATTGGGCAGGCCTGCGAGTTTGATTATAGCGGAACTCAGGCTTGTAAGGCACTTAGGGAAGAGGGAGTATTCGTCATTTTGGTTAATAGCAACCCGGCGACCATCATGACTGACCCTGAAACCGCTGATAAAGTCTATATAGAGCCAATCAATAGCCGAATAATTGAGCGCATTATTGAGCAAGAACGCCCTGATGCCCTACTGCCCACGATGGGCGGTCAGACCGCTCTTAATATGGCCATGGAACTAGAGCAGTCTGGGATTTTAGAAAAATATTCCGTACGCATGATTGGTGCTGATACTGAATCAATTAATAAGGCTGAAGACCGTGATGTCTTTCGGGGCATAATGCGTAGCTTGGGGATCAGGGTTCCGATTAGCCATATTATTGGCAATATAAAAGAATTGCATCAAATAAAATCACAGTTGAACTTACCGCTGATCATTCGGCCGTCTTTTACGTTGGGCGGTTCGGGCGGTTCTATCGTGCGCTCTTGGGATGACTTAGACAGTCAAGTTACGGCGGCCTTAGCGGCTTCACCAGTGCAGCAAGCTCTGCTGGAAGAGTCTATTTTGGGTTGGAAAGAGTACGAACTAGAGGTAATGCGTGACAAAGAAGACAACGTGGTAATAGTCTGCTCTATTGAAAATATAGACCCGATGGGGGTGCATACCGGCGACAGTATTACCGTAGCACCTGCGCAAACCCTCACCGATCGTGAGTATCAACATTTACGAGACCTTTCAATCAAAATTATCCGTGCCATCGGTGTAGAAACCGGAGGTTCTAATATTCAGTTTGCCGTTAATCCTGAAGACGGTGCTGTGGTTGTTATTGAGATGAACCCAAGGGTGTCACGCTCATCGGCCTTGGCTTCTAAGGCTACGGGCTTTCCTATTGCAAAAATAGCTGCCAAACTGGCCTTGGGCTACTGTTTATATGAGTTACCCAATGATATTACTGGCAAAACCAAGGCTTGCTTTGAGCCTTCTATTGACTATGTAGTTACTAAAATACCACGCTTTGCCTTTGAGAAATTTCCGCACTCGGGTACAGAGATTAGCTTGCAGATGAAGTCTGTTGGCGAAGTTATGGCAATCGGTCGCACCTTTGAGGAATCATTGCAGAAGGCGCTCTGCTCAATGGAATTAGACCTTAGCGGACTAGACCCAATATTGACTGCTGAACAAAAAAAGAACCTTAAAGAACACGTTACCAAGCCGACTTCAGAACGGTTGCGTTACATAGCTGATGCCCTGCGTGGTGGCTGGAACATAGACTATATTCACGAATTATCAAAGATTGATCCGTGGTTTATTGAAGCCATAGCCTTTTTGATTAAGACCGAGGCTGACATCAAGAGTTTCAATCTTAATGCGCCTGATGCGTTACAAAAACTACTCAACTACAAGCGACAAGGCTTTTCTGATAAACGCATCGCCAATCTTTGCGGGCTTACAGAGCAAACCGTACGTGAGTTTCGTTGGCAAAACGATATTCGCCCCCGTTATAAGGTGGTAGATACCTGCGCCGGTGAGTTTGAAGCCTTAACGCCATATTATTACTCATGTTATGAAGACCAGTGCGAGGCTGTACGCCAAAAAACCAAGCCCCGTGTAATAGTATTGGGTAGCGGTCCTAATCGGATTGGGCAAGGCATAGAATTTGATTACTGTTGCGTTCACGCTGCATTAGAGCTTAAAGAACAGGGCTATGACGCAATTATGGTTAATTGCAATCCAGAGACTGTCAGCACAGATTATGACACCTCCACCAGACTTTACTTAGAGCCAATTACGGCAGAGAACGTGCTTGAGATTGTTGAATTAGAACAGCCAATAGGCGTGGTAGTGCAATTTGGGGGGCAAACACCACTCAAGCTGGCGCAAGAGCTAGATGAGGCCGGAGTAAGACTATTAGGAACCACTAGAGAGGCCATTGAGCTGACCGAAGATCGATCACGTTTTGCTGAATTAATAACTCAACTAGGGCTTAATCAGCCGGCTAATGCCTTGGTTTATACCTATGATCAGTTGCTGGCGGTGGCTAAAGAGCTGGGCTATCCGCTGATGATTAGGCCATCGTACGTACTGGGCGGACGAGCTATGGAAATTGCTCATAGTGAAGATGATTTAGAGCAGATATTTAATGATGCAGCACGGATTATGCCCCAGCATCCGGTTTTGGTTGATAAGTTCATTGAGAATGCTCATGAGGTAGATGTTGATGTGCTCACCGATGGAAAAAGTGCCGTGGCGGTGGGCATAATGGAGCATATTGAGCGGGCTGGAGTTCATTCTGGTGATTCGGCTTGTTCATTGCCGTGTTTTAGTATTCCAGAGCAGTGTATTAAGCTGATTAAGCAACAATCAGAGGCTATTGCACTAAAGGTAGGCATTAAGGGGCTGCTTAATATTCAGTATGCGGTTTCTGGCGAGACGATTTATATTTTAGAGGTAAATCCACGAGCATCACGAACGGTGCCCTTTGTGAGTAAGGTATTTGGAATCCACTTGGCACGCTATGCTACACGACTTATGCTGGGCGAGCCGTTGGCTAATATTAGCTTGCCTAAGGCACCGCAGTTTGCATTTTCTGTAAAAGAAACCGTACTGCCCTTTGCTAAGTTTCCGCAGACAGACCTGTTGCTTGGGCCAGAGATGCGCTCTACCGGCGAAGTAATGGGCAGTGGCAATAGTTTTTCAGAGGCGTTTCTTAAATCTCAAATCGCTGCTAATGGTGCTTTGCCATCTCCTCCGGGCTATGTTTTTATAGGCGTTAGAGATGAAGACAAAGAGCGAGCGGTTGCCTTAGCAAAAAAGCTACTTGAGCGCAATTTCGGAATTTTAGCCACCGATGGAACCGCTCGGAGACTTGAATTGGCTGGAATAAAGGGTGTAAAGACAATGCACTTCAAAGACACAAAAGTCTTTATGGAATACGTAGTCTCGCAGCAGATAAAGTTTGTTATCAACACCACCCACCACGAAAGAAAGGCCGTAGATGTTGACCATCTGCGCAGAATTTGCATTAACTATGGCATATCCTGCTGCTCAACCATTGAGGCGGCAGAGCAGTTTGTAGAGGCTCTGCACAAGTTAGGCTGTAGTATTGATAATCTAAGTAAACCCACCCCTATTCATGAACAAAGAAGTTAATATTCCACTGCCGGGATTATTCCAGTTATTTAGGAGTTCCTTCAAAGCAACTTCTGAAGTTGAGGGATTGCGTGGTCTGTTGTGGAACATCGTGCGCCGCATGATGTTTTCCGTATCAATAATTTTTGCGGCAATTGGTCTGCCCTTGTACTTTTATTATGTTAATCCGGCTATCCAAAACTTTATGGATAAAAGCTCTAGTGCTCCGGTATTAGCCGTTGGTTCATTATTTGCCCTGCTAGGATTAGTCTTTCTTATATTGGTGATGTTCGCTTTGGTCGCCTACTTATCAGTACTAATAAGCTATGCTTTGGTTGGATTTTGGATGGAGATTGCGGTTAGTAAAGTGCTGTCTCATTTTAATCATCATCCCAAGACCAATGAATCTCAACTAAAATACATACTACGCAGTGTGCCTCAAATATTGGTGCAAGTAATTCTTATTCTCGCTGCAATTATTTGTAGCTATGTTTGGCCTGTCGGTGGTGCCATAATGGCACTGGTTCTGCTGGCGCATCAATCAGGCTTTGACATAGCTAATTCTTATCATACGATTCTGACTCAAAGGGTTAATCATAAAAACAAATATGCTTGGCGCATCCGTGTTGGTATTATTCCAGCAGTATTGGTGTTGGTGCCCTTTGTGGGGTGGCTATTGCTACCGATTTACCTTTTCTACGCATCAATTGGCTATGCTTGGTGGCATGAGTGCGGCGGTCGTATTACTCCAAAAACGGCCTAAGGTCTTATTCAAAAAAATTGTTTCAGAAGGTTTGGCTGAAGAATTAACTAAAGAAGCAACTAAAAAATAACTAAATAAATACTCAAATAGCTGATAACATTGTTAATATCATCACCTAAACAGCCCAGTAAGCGTGTTTTTTAGAGGCTAAGCTAGCCCGGCAATAGCATAATGTATCTCGCTAACTAATTTATTTGCCCTAAGAATAGGTTATTCGTTAATATTTTGGTAATCGTTTGGGTTAGTTAGGCAACAACAATTTTAGTTATGATGCAAGGCTCTGAACCACTCAGGCATGACAGATAGCCTGCTCTGTGATAAAATGATGTGCATGGTTGTATTTTAGATGCTTTGAGCACTGGCGTGAGTGATGATTACTATATGTGTTCCAGTTCGACACAAACATTTGATTGGTGATGATCCTTGGATTGAGATACCATCTAAGAAGGCCATTTCTGTAGAAGATGTTATCGTTGAGCTTGAAAAACGTTACCCAGAATTGGTCAAAGAACTTTTTGAGGACAACCTTAAAAGGTGTCGTGATGGTTTGGCCATGCTCAATGACGCTACCCAAGAGATAATTTATCCCCGCGATAGTGTTAAGCCCAACACTACTATTTACTTTGTAAAAGAAGGCTAGGCCAAGCGCTGAAGCCTGTACAAGCACTCACAAAATATTCGCCAGTCTTAAATTAGTCTGTGCTAATATGGGGGGCAGGAGAGGTGGCTGAGTGGTCGAAAGCGGCAGATTCGAAATTTGTTGAGGGGCAATGCTTCTCCGGGGGTTCGAATCCCTCCCTCTCCGCCATTAAAACTTCTCCTAAAAAAATCAATGATTTCCGCTAAGATAGGCGAATATATCAATTTAACGCAAACAGCCTCTAAATTAATTTAAGAGTTTAAACATGGCACGTATAGAAAATCAAAAATTTACGATAGAAGAAGCATTCAAAGAGTGCTTCTATGTTGTGCCAGACTATCAGCGTGAATATGTCTGGATAGAAAAGCAGATTACCCAGTTGCTTGAAGATATTAACGAACAAATGGAGAGTAGTACATCAGAATACTTCATCGGCACCATTCTAGTATCTCCTCGGGATGGAGAGAGAGAGAACACTTTGATGTGATCGATGGTCAGCAACGCCTCACCACAGTCTTCCTAATCTTGTGTGCGTTGGGCGTCTTGTTCAGCGGCGAAGAACATAAGAAACTGATTAATCGTCTAATCACTGATAGCTATACAGATACTCAGGGTGGCAGCAAAACCAATCTAAAGTTGGAACCCAAATATGAAAATGCCATTGAAGTGATCGAGAAAATCGTTCATGTAAATGGTGATCCTCAAGCTGTTCGCTCAAATATTCAAAGTTCGGACATTAAAATTCACGGGTCTATCGAGAACATATTGAATGGCTATGATGTCATTTACCGCTTTCTGACCAACAACTATGATGATGAAGCCACGCTGAAAAAGTATTGGGGTCATCTGGCCAATAATGTGGTTTTTATCCAGATTTCAACTGATGTCAGCAGTGCTCTGAAAATCTTCGAGACTATCAACGAGCGTGGTGTGGGTCTAAACCCTATGGATTTGCTCAAAAACCTATTGTTTACACATGTTTCACCAGAGTATTTCTCACGGCTCAAGAACGAATGGAAAAAGATTACCAGCCCGCTAGATGAAAACAAAGAGAAGCCTCTACGGTTCTTGCGTTACTTCCTTATGGCCAACTACGAGATCGATAATAAGCGGCATGATGCCACTGTCCGTGAAGATGAAATTTACGATTGGTTCTCGAAGGAAGAAAATGCCGACCTCACAGACTATCAGAAAAAGCCATTCGAATTTGTTCGCCAGATCACAAGCAACGTGGAACGTTACATCGATTTCGGTAAAGGTCTCGGTAATGATGGCAAACCCAGCTTGGCTATGGATTCTCTCAAAAAACTAACGGGTGGTAGTTTCAGTTTGCACTATGTTTTGCTTCTGGCGGCAGCCAATTTGCCGAAGCCACTCTTTGATCAATTCGTGGCACAGCTTGAGAACTTCCTGTTCTTCTATATTTTCACCAAGACTCCGACTAAAGAACTTGAGCGCAACTTCTCGCTTTGGGCTGATAAAATTCGAAGAATCGCTCGCCCTGAAAATCGTGAAAAACAGCTACAAGAACTTAATGACTTTGTATCTGAACTCTTTGCTCAAAATATGGTTAAAAAGACGCCTGAGCTTACGGATGCACTAAAACGTTTGACACTGCACTCGATGCAGAAATATCGTACACGCTATTTACTGGCGCGTTTAACACAGCATGTAGATATGGCGTTTAGCGGTGAAAAAAACCGAGGAAGCCTTGAACCATATTTTAAGTTGGAGATCGAGCATATTTTGCCTGATACCCCTGGAGATGATCTTAAAGACGCATGGGAAGATAAGCATGGGAAACTGAGCTACGATGAGCATAAAAACCGCCTTGGTAATCTGACCTTGCTAGAAAAGCCTATCAATATTGTTGTAAGAAGTGACTTTTACGCAGCTAAAGTTCCTGAATATGCGAAGAGTAGAAACTATTTGACAAAAAGCTTGTCAGCTCTTACTGAGGTGGGACAAAACACATCTATTTCTCGTATAAACGAAAAACTATCAGCATTTGAAAAGTGGGATGCCGAGGACATTGAAAGACGCCAATTACAGTTAATTCGTTTAGCTCAAGAAATATGGAAGATCACTGAAATAACTGCATAATGCACCTCCAATTAATTTCAAGCAGGGTATCGAACTCATGATTGGTATAGTGCTTTCAGTTCCATAATTGGCTCGAGCAATACATCTTCCAGACAATCAAGGAGGTACAGAACTACGCCATGCGCTGGCTATGGACATACAACAATGAACAGCCCAACATGGCCATTGGCGGCGTCATAATCGCCATGAAACTGAAACATGCTGCGTGAAGTTCAGTTTTAAAATCCATGAAAAGAGGGAGGGTTACCTCACCAGTATCACAACGTACTGATTACCAACCGGTTGCTGCAAAACCTAACTTGGTTGTGTCTTGGCAACACAAGACTGTCGCCACTTCCGCACCTTACGCCTGATGGAGATGCTCAATATCGCTCATGGTGACGGTGTCGCTTCACCAAACTGATATTGCAACTGGCCAAAACAGACCTACTGGTACTGGATCATGGAAAAAAATGACATTGTGCCAGACTAATGACCTGCTAGCAATTATGGAAGAACGTTACGGTCTGAAAATCCACATTGATTACCATCCAACTACCATCATGCAATGGCGCAAAGCCATCGGAGATGCCACGCTGGCTTGCGCCATACTGGAGCGATTATTACACAATAGGCACAAGCTGAAACTAAAAGAAGAATAGATGAGAAAAATAATGGCCAGAAGCAGTGTTTCCGCTCACTCCAACTAATAGTATCCCGTGCTTTGCGTTAGAAAAATGAGTGTTCGAATGGAATCAGAATAGGTGTTCGTAATCACCAGAATACATAAATACTCGCTGATATATTCGTAAGCTCTGCCGAATAGCTTCGTATCCTTGTATAACTGATATTTAAGAAGTATTTTCCTCAATACCCGAACACCTCTATTTACCGCACCATTTTCCGGGTTTTATGATTCACTCCGCTATCTGAATTGAGAACGTGGAATGAAGCAGCCTGGGTTTTTCGATTTTGACCAACGGTTGAAGCGTTTGAGCGATATTGGCGACCAATTCTAAGCCTATGGTCGGCTGATTGATTTTGAGAGCTTCCGGTCTGTTGGTGACAAAGCCTTCGCCTACAAAGATGGCGTCAAAGGCGGAAGACCGCCCCCATTGTCAGCATAGTTGCACGTTCAGTGCATTCTTGTAAATTATAAGAGGGGGTAGAAAGAAAACAGATGTCACGATATTTATCAGAACGAAATAAAGCGGTAATGATTAAATTATTACCACTGTAAAATCAGTCTGTTGTACCGGTATATTAAGCCGAGAGCATTAGCATGCAAACACTCTACAGTTGTTTGAAACAGGCCTGTGAGCAAGACGTAGCCACTCAAGCCAAGCTCAATGCTGTGATTGAAAGTGCTAGTTTGATCAATATGTCCGTGATACTGGCTATGTCTCCATGTGGAGGCAATTGCTTGATACCAGTTTGATAGCAACTCCCAAGCAGCGCAACAGTGATAGTGAAAAGGCAGATATTAAGGCGAGTAAGATCCCGGATGGCTAGAATGACAAGCCAGCCAAGCTGCGCCAGAAAGATTGAGATGGCAGCTGAACCGTCAAATTAGGTAAGGCAAAAGAAAGTGAGAACGGAAGCCTGTCGCATGCCACTCACCACTTCGATTACAAGTCCATACCGGGTTTGACAAGCGATATCACTTCATCCGCAGATGGGATGCTAGATGTCAGCCGCTACGATGGCCGGATGTTCCGACAGGGATTGCTGGGCACTACCAATACTGGCCACCCTGTCAGAGTCAATACCGCCTTACCTTCAAACCAAAAATGCCGGTTGATAGAGGTGCTCAGCCCATTCCAACCTCAACAAAACTAAATGAATCATTGGCATCTGAAATCAAAAACTTAATTATCATTTGGGAGTTTTGCGATAGTTAGATGGTTGAGATATATAGTAGTCCCCTTATCAATCCATGTTCTGAATATATATTCATCAGAACAATTGTCATCAGGACTAGTAGAAAATTCTATTCTTGATATCAATCCGATGCCTTGTGAGAGCTCCACACTGGCTATTGTGTGAGATGAGTTTTTTTTGTTGATGCATACGACTTCTGTTCTGTCTTTACTATTGATGTTTCCGGTTTTCAGGGAATAAAAAATCTCTACATAGTAGTGGCCTTTATCTAGGGCAATGTAGGGGCCAAAATGTACAAAGCCGGGTCCCTCGGATTTAAGTACACCATTAAGTTTTTGTTGTTTAGCTGTGGAATTGGGTAGCCAATCCCCATGCCACATAACTTTTGGAATAGAGAGATCTAGTTGCGATAGTAAATATGAAGAATAGGATTTAACAAATTCAATGGCAGATTGATTGTTGGAACCGTAACTAAGTAGAGACCATCCCCCCTCAGAACAATTTATCGTTTCTTGTTCGTGAATTGGAAATAGATGTCGTTCACCATTTCTAATAGCAAAATAAAACCTATCTATAACGCTATTTGACGTATAGACATTTTGCATCCATAACAATGCTCCTGTATCAATTGGTGACATAACGAATACATCAATTCTATTGTCCGATAATTGAACTTGTAAAACATTTGCATTCCAGAAATTCGTGATGCCAAGAACTACTCTTTCATCACTATCTAGTAGTCTAATATTTTCATTTACACATGATGCCAACTGCCTAGATTCTTCAGGTAATTGCTGAGTATTAATGCTGAAATCATCTTTATAAGTGATAATTGATAAAATAACGAGCAATAATGGAATACCCTTTAACCAAATATTTTTCTGTTTGTCGATTACGTAAAGTGCTATCAATATGGTCAAAATTTGCAATGCATAAAAGTATCGATGGTATCCACTGACTAAGATCGCCCCTGCTACAGAGAAAGCCAAGTATGTTAAAGGAAATGCAATCAATAGAGAAATGTAAATAGATTTTATTTTTGAAGGTAAACTATTTTTACTATTCAAGAAAAAGCTAGTGATAATTACGAAAATCGTAACGTTACTCAATAAAATATACGCATAGAGACCTCTAAGAATGTTGAAGCTTTTGGCTAGCCCTTCTATGATAACTCTATGCTCAGGAGTAAAACTATTAGCACCCCATAACCGCTCACCTAAATAGCTTGGATTTATGAAGTTGGCATATAGCAAATACCCTGAAAGCAGGCCGACAGAAAAAACGATGAAGGTAATAACATCTTTCTTGAAACATAGCGTCTTGTATCTAACTATGTAGCTCTTTAGTGGCAAGGGCCTAATAAGTTCCCACCGTTTTACAAGCAATATACTTCCGCCGAGTATCCCAAGTGCCAACACAGAGGCAGGTGAACTTACGGCCGGAATGAAGCCAATAAAAAAAGCCGCAAAGACACGAAAAAAAGTGCTAGTCTCTATAGGTTTTAGAAGAATTCCTGCTAAAATCAGCGCAAAAAATGGCGCTGAAAAGTGGTTCATATCCATTCGAAAGATTGTGAATGGATCTGTCTTAAAAGGTATTACTAAAATCGCAATTGTTACAGCAGCGAAAAGGTATCTTTTTACTTTTTCTATGCCGAGACCTTGTTTACAGAAAAAAGAGATGGCAAAGGCGAGGAGCAGCACTTTTGCAATTACGACGATAAAAAGTGCAGTGGTTATAGGAAACAGCAACCTAGAAAAAAATACACCAACTGGTCTGGAAAATAGGCTGAAGCAGGCATTTGGAGCCATCGATCACCTAAAGAAATATCACGTAAAAAATTTTGTTGGAAAACTTCAATATATAAGGAGTCGCTATTCAGAGGTGAATTAAAAAAATCAAAAACTAGCAGGATTACAAACAGGATGTAAGTTATATTCCTAACAATAGTGGAGTTGCTAATCATCATTCTTAAACCTCAAGAAGAAATCCAAGTCTTCGGGTGTACCCAGGCCATACATACCACCTTGATCTTTGCCAATGCTATAGAGGCTGACATGTTCGCCACTATCGATCAGATACCTATATACAGGTGCAATATAAAATTCACCCTTTGAGCGATTATTTTCTTCGATCATTATGCCTGCGTATTTACAAAACAACGATCCTGAAGAAAAATTATATATACCAACTGTTGCCTGATCTGAGACAACAACTTTCTCAATAACGTCACTTACCGCACCAGAACCATCAAATTTGACATAGGACCATTTGGGATGTTCCGACTCCATAGTCATAATATGACCAAAATATTCATCCCTATTCCAAGCATTCAGATAGTCATCAATAGAGATATCTACCCATTGGTCAGAATTCGCAATCATTAAAGGCATGTCATTATCTATGAACTCTTTTGCGCAGAGGACCGTACAGGCTGCACCTTCGGTGACGCCATCTATCATGACAATTTCACAATTATTGCTGATTGCCTGAAGCCGGTACGTCAGATCATATTTTTTACAATGCTCTCGTTGAACTATAAATATGAACTTATGAGGTGCACTCGGGCTGATATTCTCAACCACCCACTCAATCATCGGCCTACCAGCGACATCAATCAGAGGTTTAGGTAGCTCATATCCCACTTCTGCAAATCTACTACCACGCCCAGCCATAGGAATAACGATGTTAATCATATGAATACTAATCCTAATTTTACAAAATAAATTTATCTGAGGGGATGCTGGGATATTTTACAACAGCAATCGCACTATCTTCTAAAGCTTCGAATGACGATTCATCACCCGGTTCCAATAATATGATGTCGCCTTTGCTCAGCTCTTTGCCAGCCATTATTGCTCGACCCTCTACGATTACTGTAACTTCCCACGTTTCACGATGCACATGAAGAGGATCTTTGTCGCCCGCTTGATAGTATTTTATACCAACTTCGACATTCTTATTCTTAAAGATAGAGGGGGTAAAGTCGCCAACAAACCATCCCCCTGTCATGTTGTCTAACTTAAATTGCTTCATAATTGTGCCTAACTTACCTTGTGAAGATATGCGGATAGCGAAAGAATCTTCATTGACCGGAATTTAAGAATATCCACACCTTCATAATTATCGTCATTGATTTGAAGCTTAAATTTGATCATTGTCGTTTCTTCGTCAATTACTGCAATTGTCTGAGGCTCAAAATGTAGTATTTTCACTGAATTAAAGAGCGAGGCATAGAAATCCACCACGGATTCGAAACCTGAAACTTTAGGAGTAAAAGAATCCTCCAGCGATACTTCTGGTAAAAACATCTGCTTTAGGGCTTCGATATCCGCCGCATTAAATAACTCGGCATAGCGAAATGTGAGCTGTTTAATGCGGTTGCCTTGTTGTTCAAGATATTGTCCGAATTCTTTCACCTTTTCTTTCGAATAGAAATTGAAATAATCTTCAGCTTCAATTTTTGAATAGGCAACTTTCTTACCCTCAATGATAAGCTCATTGAAACAAGAAGACAGATAGAACTTATCTTTAAACTTTTCACCTCTAAAAATATTCGCCATAATCGCTTTATTCATCTTCTGGGCAGATGAAAAATAATATGAAGATGTAAGAGCGTTTTTGCTGATAGGAATTTTTTCGACAACGCGCTCAATCATGTTATCACCATTGACCTCTGCATAAGACCATTTTGAGTGAACAGACTGGAAACCAATACAGCCAGCATCGCAATTATTTTCTCTGAAGTACTCAATATGTGCGTGAAAATCTGTGTTGATATACTGATCTGCGGAAGTAACTAAAACGGGCTCATTCTCGTCAATTAGATCCATCGCCATCAAAATTGAGCATGGCATCCCTTGGGTGTCATGCTTCAAACCAACGAAATTGATTTCATTATCAGTGTATAGCGGTAGGAGCTTATCGATATGATGCGCATTGAGATATTGCTCGGTAGAAATAACGAAGTAACGCTTTTCAATTGGTATTGGGTCAATATGTGACAAGGCCCATGCAATGATCGGCCTTTCTTTAACGGTGTGCAAGATCAGAGGCTGTTCTTCATAATTTTGATGATCGACCAGATTCAAGCCGCCGAAAATCGGTAAAATAACATTTAGTATGTGCCTGCCTCTAAGCTGGAAATAAACGAACGGATGTTCTTATAGTTCACATCGTCGACTGTTTTGATCTCTAGTGTATTGCATTTAGCCGTATGAGCTGCCTCCAGCCCATGATTATTATCTTCCAAAACTAGGACCTCATTAGGCTCGAGTTCCAATTTTTGCAAAGCCGACAAATAAATATCTGGACTGGGCTTGGGTGTTTTTACATCTTCATTTGATAGGTGAAAATCTAAATATGGCATGAGCGCAGAAAGTTCCATCATAGTTTTCACAGTATTGCGAATACTGTTTGAAGCAACCGCCAGTTTGTAACCCTCATCTTTTAGTTTTGACAAAGCATATTGATGGATAAAATTTGGCCTACAATGTGATATCGTGATTTCCATCGTATATTTTTGTTTGAGCTCACTCAGAAATTTGTGCATCCCAGTTGGAATTCGCCCGTATTCTGATAGGAGCTCTAGCTTGGTTCTTGTGGGAAGCCCATCAAAAATAGAGTTATGCTCTCCGCGCTGAATCTCTTCCCCGAAAATATTCAGTGCTCTATTAAGAGCGTCGTAATGCCACTCTTTAGCATCAATAAGCAACCATCCATGTCAAAGACAACTGCTTTAATTTTTGTCATGCTCTGTCTACCCGGTTAAAATAGTTTTCTGCATCTTCTGGAAAATCGGTGCACAATATTAGCTGCGAACAGCAAAATTCCTTTTTGTATTCCCAGCCTTTGAGAAGACTCCAATATTCCTTATGAGCGCGCCTATGTAGTTCAGGAGAAACAAAACACAAAAGATGATCTTCGGTAATAAAAGGATTGATATCTTCTGGAAATAGCGTACGGCCGAAGAAATTATCAACCCAGATACCCTTCGAATCCTCTATCAAAAGCGGGGAGGTTTCGACATCACTCATACGCGTGATGAAGTCCAAAGAACCCGTTTTTTTATACCGGATCATCTCTGGAACAGACATGTCAAAAGCGAGATAATTTTTAATTGAATATTCATCCAGTGTTTTTCTTAGAATTTCTCCTATTCCGTCGGATTTAATATTCAAAAACAAAGGTAGCGTTGCATCATATTCAACGAAAATATCAAATAACTGTTCTACAGGCATCGAGTCCTTGCTTGGCATGTCGTGAGAAATGCACAAACGGCCTAGATGATCTCGAATATCAGTTTCAGTTCCAAAACCGTTACTAAAAGACCTTCTGAAGGCTACCTCTGAATTCTTTTCTTCAGGTGTAATCCAAAACCCACGGTGACTAACTATTTTCATTTGGAAACGCTCCCAACACCCTTTTGATTGTAGACTTGAGAAGATTTGTATACCAACCCTTTGCGTTCCATTTTATCAGCTTCTAAAAATCTCTTTCTTCCCAAGGCAAACTTAAATAATAGCCTCATTGACTGTATCGCTTGACTTGTCATCTTTACATTGGATACTTGGTCATCTTCACGCCATGTAATTGGAACAAAGCGAATTTTACGTTGGCGGAAGCTATGAGACATTATCCCACAGTAATCGAAGGTTAGGTTGTCTGGAAACTTCAAGAAATCACACTCTGAAAAGGCACTGAGTTTGTAAATATTGAGGCCTGACCCTAAGTCTAAAATGCGTTTTTTGAGTACAATACCGAAGAGAATATTAAAGACTTTGTTACCAAAAGTACGAAAGACCGAGTAATTTTCGAGGCTGGACTTAGGATGAAATCTAGCACCCAATGTGCAATCAAAATCATTAATTGAACCGTCAGTAATATACGGCATTAAATCTTTAATATGACCTTGATCATCCCCATGCAAAACCAACACGAAATCATACCCTTCTTCTAGACCTATCTGAAACCCTACTTGAGAGAGCCTCCGTATCCAAAGTTATCTGGATTAGTGTAAACCGAGCCTGAGACTTGGGGGTTATCCTTGAATGCATCAATGGCACTTTGTTGCGTTTGATCTTGGTTCTGATTATTGACAACAGCAACCTTTGCAAAATAGGGGGCTATCGATTCATCAAATTGTGAAATCACTCGACCAATTTGAGATGCACAATTATAACTGGGAATTACAACTAAAATTCTTTCCACTTTTCTACCCTTTGTATAGTTTTTCAATTATGATGAATGTAAGAAGGTAATTGACCAACAGACTTGCTGGCGCTAGAAGGGCCTTGGCGAAAGCAAGAAAAAAATCACGTTGCTCAGCACTGAATTCCTGAAATAAAGGGGATGCATCTAAATGGTTGCTAATGATATAAAGTGTTGTAGATAACAGATAAATAACTAACAACTTTGCCACTAAATTGAATATAAATTTTATGCTTATTTTTTGCCTTGAGTGGTCAAAAATAAACATCCATGAACAAAAAAAACAAAAGAAAGGGCGATGATGTCACCCATCCAGTTTGCATAGAATACCGATATGTTCATTAAGGAGTGAGATAAATAAAAAAAACACAACAGAAATCAACAGCCCTCCGATTGAAATAATTGCGTAGTGGTAAAATTTAATTTTATGAGACCTAACCCTTAGGGTGGATTTAGCATTATTTGATATTTCATTCGAGTCCATCTATTAATTCTCTATTGTTTCTATTCTTTGTTTTGGCACTTAATCCAGTTTTCTATTTTAGCTTTAGAAAAGTGCCAATTTGATTCAGACTTGAACCCGAGAATTGTTCCTTATGAAACAAACCAATATATGGTCTTCTTCGCCACTTCAGATATGTAGCCAGCTCTTTTATGGTTGATATTAGATTCATTGTTCATCGTGGCCACCCAATCTCCACATGCGAAACCTAAATGCAGCCGAGTGTATGAGTTTCTAGGCTTGTTGTCAAATTCAATTCATGTGAGTTTCAGCGAAAAATATACAAAATATCATCCTCATACCATTCCAAAGCTGGAACGCACGATTGGTACGGCGCTCTCGTTGCCATGATTGAGCAATATGCTAAGAATAGAAATCAACTCAGCGCATCGCACTACAGCATAAAACTTACTTTTAATTATTTTCAGGGAGATTATTTGTTGCAACACAATGGCGAATGGAGATGATTCGAACTCAAAGGGGTTCAATACACCGCCAAAATTGTTGTACTAATTTTATTTATGGTAGTGTGTCTTCAAGTGGCGGAAACGCTCAACTAAAATTGCAGTATCTGCTTGATTTATACGATAATAGTAACGGTTGTGGTGCTGGATATTTATCACGATGCGGTTAGAGCGTGAACTTAAATGTTTAGGGCTCTGCCCAAAATCATAAATAATATTTCTAGGAGTAGTTAATGAATACTGTGCATAGAAAAATAGATATCCCGATATATATTAGTGTAGCCTTTTTGCTTGGCCTTATACTAATTGAGTTTATATTTATACTTATATTAAACAGTGGGGTTTTAGTTTTTACGCTTGATGACCCTTACATACACCTTTCCCTAGCCGAAAATATCATACAAGGACATTATGGAGTTAATTGGAGCGAGTTCTCTGCTCCATCGTCAAGTGCTTTATGGGCATTCCTTATTGCACCTTTTTCATTCAGCCCCTATTCAGTATTTTTTATAAATATTGGTTCAGCAATAGCAAGTGTTATTGTTCTGGTTAAAATATTAAATTTATCAGTTGGTATTGAATGCGACCGTATCCGTTATATATTCTTTTCAGCAATTACAATTCTTTTTATACTGGCGACAAATGTAGTTGGTTTAGTATTTACTGGAATGGAGCATTCTCTCCAACTTATGATTGCTCTTCTGATAGCCTATGGCCTGGTCATCGAAATTGAAGAAAATAAGATAAAATGGTGGTTGTTGGTTGCAATAATTTTTGCACCATTAGTGCGCTACGACTGCTTAGCAATCTCATTGGCAGCTATTTTTTATCTTGCGATGCGCAGAAAGTTTATGCCGGCGGGTATTACTTTTTTGTCTATAGCAATATCCCTAGGAGGATTTTCATTTTTCCTTATATCATTGGGGTTGGGCGCATTTCCAAGTTCAGTCATTGCAAAGTCTGATATTGTGCATAGTGGGGGAGCATTAGATCGCTTTGTAGAAAACCTTAGTCGGTCGCTAAGTATAGATAATCGAGCCGGCATGATTTTACTTATTGGCGTCATAATGCTTCTATTTTATTCATTATTCACCTATTTGCATGGAAGAACCAAAGGGATACTGTTAGCCGTAGTAACCGTATTCGCAGTGTGTTTGCATTTTGTTGCGGGGCGATATGGTTGGTACAATAGGTACGAAATATATATTTTGGGATTTGAACTGGCCGTAATTACATATCTGTTCTTGCCACTTATCAGTAAGGACCTACTCAGAGCAAATAAATTGAATTCTAGTTTATTCATCGCAATTACCATTGTTGGAGTAGTTGCGGTCGGTGCCGGATGGCGTTATATACATGATTTAACTACAATACCGAGAGCTTCAAATAATATCTACGAGCAACAGTATCAAATGCGTAGATTTATAGTAGATTATTATAAAAAACCGGTAGGAGTGAATGATCTAGGCTATGTATCCTACAAAAATGACGACTATGTTTTGGACTTGTGGGGCTTAGGATCAAAGAAAGCACTGGATTTAAGATTAGATACAAGTAATGCTAATTGGATACAAGAGTTAACTGATGAGGCAAATGTTAGATTGGCAATAATATACGAGGGTTTTTTTAGTATTCCTGATGAATGGATAAAAATTGGAGAGTTGCATTTGGGAAAGAAAGGCGTCTGGGTTGGACAATCGGTTTCTTTTTTTGCGACAAGTCAAGACTCGTACCAAGACACATTAAGAGACATACTACTCTTTGCTCAAACTTTACCTACTGGAGCCTGGTTCAAGTACAAGTTCTACTAATGAAAACTTTATCAGTGCATCAGGAAGTGAAGGCTTACAACAGATTAATTCTATAACAGGCCAACCTTGAAGAAGGGCTTTGCACCTATGAGGCACTGCGCTCGTATTTGGCTTAAAATTCATTTAAGTATCTGCCTGATTTCTAAGGTAAGCATAGCGACTGGGAGTGGGATATTTATCACGATGCGGTTAGAGCGTGAACTTAAATGTTTAGGGCTCTGCCCAAAATCATAAATAATATTTCTAGGAGTAGTTAATGAATACTGTGCATAGAAAAATAGATATCCCGATATATATTAGTGTAGCCTTTTTGCTTGGCCTTATACTAATTGAGTTTATATTTATACTTATATTAAACAGTGGGGTTTTAGTTTTTACGCTTGATGACCCTTACATACACCTTTCCCTAGCCGAAAATATCATACAAGGACATTATGGAGTTAATTGGAGCGAGTTCTCTGCTCCATCGTCAAGTGCTTTATGGGCATTCCTTATTGCACCTTTTTCATTCAGCCCCTATTCAGTATTTTTTATAAATATTGGTTCAGCAATAGCAAGTGTTATTGTTCTGGTTAAAATATTAAATTTATCAGTTGGTATTGAATGCGACCGTATCCGTTATATATTCTTTTCAGCAATTACAATTCTTTTTATACTGGCGACAAATGTAGTTGGTTTAGTATTTACTGGAATGGAGCATTCTCTCCAACTTATGATTGCTCTTCTGATAGCCTATGGCCTGGTCATCGAAATTGAAGAAAATAAGATAAAATGGTGGTTGTTGGTTGCAATAATTTTTGCACCATTAGTGCGCTACGACTGCTTAGCAATCTCATTGGCAGCTATTTTTTATCTTGCGATGCGCAGAAAGTTTATGCCGGCGGGTATTACTTTTTTGTCTATAGCAATATCCCTAGGAGGATTTTCATTTTTCCTTATATCATTGGGGTTGGGCGCATTTCCAAGTTCAGTCATTGCAAAGTCTGATATTGTGCATAGTGGGGGAGCATTAGATCGCTTTGTAGAAAACCTTAGTCGGTCGCTAAGTATAGATAATCGAGCCGGCATGATTTTACTTATTGGCGTCATAATGCTTCTATTTTATTCATTATTCACCTATTTGCATGGAAGAACCAAAGGGATACTGTTAGCCGTAGTAACCGTATTCGCAGTGTGTTTGCATTTTGTTGCGGGGCGATATGGTTGGTACAATAGGTACGAAATATATATTTTGGGATTTGAACTGGCCGTAATTACATATCTGTTCTTGCCACTTATCAGTAAGGACCTACTCAGAGCAAATAAATTGAATTCTAGTTTATTCATCGCAATTACCATTGTTGGAGTAGTTGCGGTCGGTGCCGGATGGCGTTATATACATGATTTAACTACAATACCGATAGGCTCAAATAATATCTACGAGCAGCAGTATCAAATGCATAGATTTGTAGTGGATTATTATAAAAAGCCAGTGGCTGTGAATGATCTAGGCTATGTATCCTACCAAAATGACGGCTATATTTTGGACTTGTGGGGGTTAGGATCAAAGAGAGCGTTGGATATCAGATTAGATTCGGATAATGCTAATTGGATGCAAGAGTTAACTGATGAGGCAAATGTTAGATTGGTAATGATATACGAGGGTTTTTTTAGTATTCCTGATGAATGGATAAAGATTGGAGAGTTGCATTTGGGAAAAGAAAGAATCACAGCGGGTGGAAAAGCGGTTTCTTTTTATGCGACAAGTCAAGACTCGTACCAAGACACATTAAGAGACATACTACTCTTTTCTCAAACTTTACCTGTTGGGGCTTGGTTCAAGTTCAAGTTCTAGTGATGAACACCTTATTGGTGTATAAGGTATCTTAATAGTTTTTGAGCTATCAGCTATGTCTTCATTATAAAATCGCACCTTGTCAGACACAGCGTTTCTGGCACTTGTTGATAAATTATCTATTACAGCAACGCAATGCCCATTATCAATGGCAGACAACACAACGTGGCTACCAATATATCCGGCGCCTCCTGTAATAAGAATTCTTTTGCTCATTTTGATTATTTAATTAACTATATCCATTTATTGTTTATTAACTTTAAGACTGAAGTTGCCACGAATTAAAGCCTAAATACTCTAAGCCAATATTTCGGTTAGCTGTAATAACTATAACCACCACCTAACCACTTTTGCGTAACTTCAGACACGGGCAAAAATTATTCTGGTTTATGCAATCAAGCACTGTTATATGGGCATGGGTTTGCTGCAGAGATTACTAAACTTATTGCTACGCTTGTGCCGAGCAACTAAACGCCGATTGATTAGGCTATAGTCAGTATTTGTAGCATCAAACACATTATAAACACTGCATTTATCAATGTAAATAACACTGCTTCAATGTTATACATGCTTAATAATCAGTAATAGAGCCTAAGCTCTTCGGGTGCCATTGTACATCGCCATGTTTATCGTCAATCTAAATGACTTAGCAAACACTTAATCGGCAGAGGGCATTCCTAAAAATTTACTGCGCTTCTTTGAACCCGGTTTGCGCCTAGTTTGACACCAAGCGATCTTCTGTTATTGTGCGGGGGTTGAGCAAGAATATGAATAAATACTAGACCAGCACTAGCAACTGATTACTGCAAAAGAAAGTCTTACACTATGGATCTTTTTGAACAAGCAGAGCAGCAACTGCACAATTTGCTAGATAAAGACGGCATTGCACATTACTACGGACCGATAATCTCTCGCAAAGAGGCTAACCGATATTTTGACGCCTTACTGCATGATGTGGCCTGGGAAAACGATCAGGCCATAATTTACGGCAAAGTTATCACCACTAAAAGAAAGGTGGCTTGGTATGCAGATTGGCCAATTTCTTATACCTACTCAAAAACGACTAAACAGGCACGACCGTGGATACCGATTCTGGTAGAACTCAAACAGCTTATAGAGAAAGAAAGCGGCGAGTGTTTTAATTCATGCCTACTTAATCTGTATCACGATGGCCATGAGGGCATGGCTTGGCACAGCGATGCTGAAAAAGAATTAAAGCGCAATGGTGCTATTGCCTCGCTTAGTTTGGGTGCCGTCCGCAAGTTCGCCTTCAAACATAAGCAAACGAAAGCGACTATAAACCAACTCTTAGAGCATGGCAGCCTACTAGTAATGAAGGGTGCAACACAGACCCATTGGCTGCACCGCCTACCACCGACAAAACTGGTGCATGCGCCTCGCATCAGCTTAACTTTTCGGCAGATGAACTACAGCAAGCCTAAAGCCTAACTGCGCAAAGCCGATGAGCCGACCACTACGTCCAACGAACTATGCGCTGTAATGGTTGCTGATTTGTAGCACCGCCTCTGGCCATCGCTACAATCTTAGGTGGTAATGCTCACCGCTCTTGAGCTGGTAAGCCCTATGCCACCGCATTAACTCTCCCAGTGCAATCGGCTACTAGAATTAATGTCCACAACATCTCCATACTCCCAAACTTTGCAACAACTGAGTTCGTGAACGGTTAGGTGATTATTTTGCAATGACTATTATTCTGAACACGACTCGCTGCTACCGCCGCTGCGAATTTGTTGTTCAAGCAAATGGTTTTTAGATAGACACCCAACGCCCTACCAACATAGCCTCGCTCTAAGTTATACAAAGTCAACGGTGTAAATATCAACCTCTGCTGACAAAGCTGCTGGACTTGGCTTGCAACGAGCCGGCTTAGATTTAGGCAATTGCGTTAATATCAAAATAAATCATGATGATAAACCATTGCCTCAAGGTCAAATGCTTCAGGCTTTTTAATTAGAATTACGCACCGAAGTCTATCTCTTTAGGCAAGCGATGCTTCTGATGTGAAAGAGCTTCTATCAACCCTCAATCTTGTCGGGTTTTCGCCTACTGAAATAACTCTTTTTCAGTGCCTAAGAATAATGTTTATCTGTAAAATTGTTCTTGTCTATCGGCGATTATTGTGCCATACTGCGCTATCTTTTTAACTGTACAATTATGGAGCTTAATAATGATTCGTTTTCTTGTCACTTGCATTACGGCAATCTCAGTAATGTTTGGAATATCGTCAAATGTTCTAGCCAAAGATTTGATAATTGGTGTGAAAGCCGAGATTTCTGCTGCAGATCCGCATGTTTTATTCGGACCGAACCGTAACATTGGTGGTCAGGTTTACGAGCCGTTGTTCAAAACCGATGATGCGCAAAAACCCATTCCCGGAATGGTAGAGAATTGGAAAACACTTAATCCGAAACTTTATGAGTTCAAGCTGCGCAAGGGAGTTAAGTTTCATGATGGCACAACGCTAACCTCGGAAGATGTAAAGTTTTCTATTGATAGAGCACTTACTTTAGACAATCCCCGTACATTTAGGACTTATCTAAGCAATGTTGATAGTGTTGAGATTGTAAATGACAATACCTTCCGTATTCATACTAAAGAGCCAACGGCATTGCTGGTTAATAATCTATCAACTATGGGCATTGTCTCTAAAGCCAGCGCAGAGAATGCCAACGAAAACGCCTTTGCCGGTGGTAAAGTGGCCGGTGCTGGCCCCTATCGCTGGGTTAGCTATACACCGGGTGATAGTGTTGTGCTAGAGGCCTTTGCTGATTACTGGGGTGGTGCTCCAACCTTTGACAGAGTTATCTACAAGTTTATCAGCAATGATTCAACTCGTGTTGCAGCCCTGTTATCTGGCGATGTGCAGATAATTGATGAAGTTCCCCCAACCTTAATTGACCGCCTTAAAGCCGATAAAAATATTGAAGTATTTTCGGGTGTTTCGTACATGCTGATCTATGTGGGCATGGATCAACACCGTGATGTGTCGCAATATGTTAAAGGGTTGGATGGCGAAGAAATCCCCAATCCATTCTTAGATGTTCGTGTTCGTAAGGCCATGTCGCTCTTAATTAATCGCGAGCTTATTAAAGACCGTATCATGAGCGACATGTCTGCTCCGTCGGGGCAGTTTGTACCCAAAGGCATGGTGGGTCATGTTGAGGGCATGGAGCCAGACCCCTACGATGTTGCCAGAGCTAAAGAATTATTGACCGAGGCCGGCTATCCCGATGGTTTTAGACTTACCATTCATTGCACCAACGACCGGTATATGAATGATGACAAAATCTGCGAAGCCATGGGACAGTTGTTATCAGCCGGTGGAATCCCTACCGAAGTTCAAACCATACCTAGATCGGTTTATTTTCGGCGAGCATCGTCAGGTGGCCCCAACGGAGAACCAGAGTTTAGCTTTTTTATGGTCGGTATGGGTCCAGCCAACGGTGTAGCCGATGCGGCCGTTAAAGCGTTGGCAAAAACCAGAGACAAAGCTGGTAACGGTGCCAACAACCGTGCACGATATTCTAATCCAAAGGTTGATAACTTGGCATCTTTAGCTGCCAAAGAAATTGACCCAGAACGGCGTGAAGAATTACTGACCGAGGCCACCAAGCTAGCCATTGATGAGGTTGCGGTTATGCCTTTGCACCATCAATTTGGCATTTGGGCTGCTCGCAAAGGTTATACACTTAGGCCACGCACCGATGTGTTTAACCGTGCTGAAAATGTTACTCAAAAATAAGTAACCTTGCTTGATCCTGCCCCTAAGTCTTCTGGGCAGGGTCGCTTGGTGCAACTTATGACTTATAACTTATATTATAATTTTTAACAGATACCCTCCCCTCTTCTATACACACATATAGAATACTAAGAGACGCAAGACATGACTGAATTTCTCATCAGACGACTTTTGACGGCCAGCTTTGTCGTATTAGCAATGATGGTTATCGTGTTCTTTGGCTTCAACGTGATTGGTGACCCGGTTTACTTGCTGGTTGACCCTCAGGCAACGCAAGCTCAAATTGAAGCGGCTCGCGCCTCATTAGGACTTGACCAGCCGCTATACACTCAGTTTTGGAATTTCTTTGTGCGTGCCTTTGAGGGCGATTTGGGTAACAGCTTTGTTTTTGGAAGGCCAGTTGTTGATGTTATTTTAGAGCGACTTCCAGCAACTCTTGAGTTGGCTTTTTGCGCCTTCATGATTACCATACTCATCAGTATTCCGCTAGGTCTTTATGCTGGTCTACGGCCAAAATCTAAGATTTCTAAGGCCATCATGGCCGGTTCTATTTTTGGGTTTTCGCTACCGAGTTTTTGGGTAGGCATTGTGCTTATTCTTATTTTTTCGGTAACTTTGGGCTGGCTTCCCGCCACTGGTCGGGGCGATACGGTAGACGTTTTAGGAATACCAATCAGCTTTCTGACTTGGGACGGTCTAAAGCATATTATTCTGCCGGCCATAAATCTTTCTTTGTTCAAAGCTGCGCTTATCACACGCCTTGTGCGAGCCGGAACGGTTGAGATTACCGGCCAAGACTACATTAAATTTGCACGAGCCAAGGGCGTTTCTGGCTTGCGGTTGGTTGTTTTGCATGTTGGCAAAAACGTGATGATTCCCGTGGTAACCGTGATGGGCATTGAGCTAGGGCGTCTTATTGCATTTGCCGTAGTTACCGAAACTATTTTTTCTTGGCCGGGTATTGGCAAGCTGCTTATTGAGAGCATCCTCAATTTAGATCGCCCGGTCGTGGTCGCCTACCTAATGATGATCACCGTAATTTTCGTTATCATCAACATTGTTGTTGATATTCTTTATGTTTGGCTGGATCCTCGCATCCGTCTTGGCAGTCAAGCTCAGTAATCAGTAAGAGGACGGTATGCAACAAGAATCTTCTTTCTTCAGCAAACTAAAACACTTTGCCGAAAGCCCCTTGGCTGTGATGGCACTAGTCTTGTTGACTATCTTTCCGATCATCGCCCTTTTTGCGCCCTTTATTGCTCCGCAAGACCCCTATGATCTATCAACCGTTTCTATAATGAACGGACGCCTTACTCCCGGCTCACAAGATTTTACCGGAAGCATGACCTTCATTTTAGGCACTGATGAAGCTGGCCGAGACCTGTTTAGTGCCATCCTCTACGGGCTGCGTATTTCAATTTTTATCGGCGTGGTCAGTGCAGTTATCGGCGCAGTTATCGGCTCATCGCTAGGGTTGGCAGCGGCATATTTTGGCGGTCGTACAGAGTCAATAATTATGCGTGTGGTTGACTTACAGCTTAGCTTTCCGGCCATCCTAATTGCCTTGGTATTACTAGCCACGCTCGGGCAGGGCATTGATAAGGTTCTTATCGCTCTTATCGTTGTGCAGTGGGCGTATTATGCTCGTACCGTCCGTGGCGTTGCTTTGGCTGAAAACTCTAAAGATTATGTGGCAGCAGCAAAATCTCAGGGATTGCCACCCATCAAAATCATGTTCAGGCATGTCCTGCCTAATTGCTTGCCACCGCTGTTGGTTATTCTTACGGTGCAGTCGGCGCATGCTATCACCTTAGAGGCCACACTTAGCTTTTTGGGGCTGGGACTGCCAAAAACACAGCCATCGCTGGGGCTTTTAATCGCCAATGGTTTTGAGTTCATGCTCAGCTATGAATACTGGATTGCAATTTATCCCGGTGTAGCATTGCTACTTCTGGTGCTGAGTATCAATCTTGTTGGCGACCGCCTGCGTGATGTTTTTAACCCGAGAATGGTGCGCTAACATGACCGAGTATGCATTAGAAGTCTGCGGTTTGCAGACACAGTTTTCAGGCAAAGGCTGGCTGGCCAAGGCCGTTGATGGCATCGATATCAACGTGCGTAAAGGCGAAATTGTGGGGCTTGTTGGTGAAAGTGGCTCTGGCAAAACGGTAGCCGGCTTCTCAATTATGGGTCTAATTGACCCGCCCGGCAAGATTGCAGCCGGTTCCGTAAAACTAAATGGCACCGAACTACGCCAACTGTCTGATAGAGCCATTGCCAAGCTACGGGGCAATAAGATGGCCATGGTCTTTCAAGACCCGTTGATGACGCTTAATCCGGTACTCAGAATTGATACTCAGATGGTTGAGGCCATCCGCCTCCATCGCCAAATGCCCAAAGCCAAAGCTCTGAAACTGGCTGAACAAAGCTTGGCTAATGTGGGTATTCCGTCACCGGCCGAGCGGCTGAAGAGCTATCCGCACGAATTATCGGGCGGAATGCGCCAGCGTGTAGCGATTGCAATTGCTCTGCTTAACGAACCCGAGCTGATTATTGCTGACGAACCAACCACGGCTCTTGATGTTACCATTCAGGCGCAAATTCTTTATTTAATTCAGAATCTTGCCAAAGACCGCAACACAGGACTAATTTGGATTACACATGACCTTGGAGTTGCTGCCGAAATCTCAGAGCGGATTGCAGTTATGTATGCCGGGCGCATTGTTGAAGAAGGCCCTACTGATGATGTGCTTGATCGCCCCCAACACCCGTATACGGAAGGTTTGCTAAAATCTCTGCCTGAAGGCCAAGAACCAAAGGGGCGGCTTTACCAAATCTCGGGCATGACCCCGTCTTTAACCAACCTGCCTCAGGGTTGCCCCTTTGCGCCTCGCTGCGCCAAGGCAACTGATATTTGTAATACACTGCCTGAAGAAACCCGTGTCGGCAATATACGCTTCCGCTGTCATCATCCGGCGCATCTTCCACAAGCCACTAAGGAGAACCAATGAGCTTTCTTGATGTACGTGGTCTAAAAAAAACCTTCGCCAAGCAACCCGACCTAATTGCCCGCGGACTGCGGGCTATGAACGTACAAACTAACATTCCACCCGTTGTTCAGGCTGTGCGTGAGGCCTCTTTTGCTATCAATGAGGGCGAAATACTGGGTTTAATCGGCGAGTCTGGCTGTGGCAAATCTACGATTGCCCGCATGTTAGCGGGTATAACCGCTCCTACGGCCGGCTCAATCACCTTAGATGGGCATGATATAGTCGGCTTGAATACGGCCGAAGCCCGAGCAGCAGCGATGGATATTCAAATGGTCTTCCAAGATGCCGCCGCAGCCATGAACCCTCGCTATAAGGTGCAAGATATTATCGCCGAAGCACCAGTTTATCATGGTCGGATGAAGGCTTCTGAAGCGGAGTCTAAGGTTGCCGAAGTGCTGGAGGCTGTCAGCATGGGTGCCGATGTTTCCAAGCGCTTTCCTCATCAGTTTTCTGGCGGACAACGTCAGCGCATTGGTATTGCTCGGGCGTTGGCTATGAATCCACGGCTGCTGATTTGCGATGAACCTGTCGCAGCTCTTGATGTATCAATTCAGGCACAGGTCATTAATCTTTTTCTTAATCTGCGTGACAAATTTAACCTGACTTATGTATTTATTAGCCACGATTTATCCGTTGTGCGCCATATTTCAGACCGTGTCGCCATTATGTATTTGGGTGAAATCGTAGAAAGCGCAACTACCGCAGAGATTTTTGCCAATCCGCAGCATCCGTATACGCAGGCACTGATGTCGCAGAATCCATCAATTTCTAATCGCCACAAGGTGCATACGCCACTTGAAGGCGAGGTGCCATCACCAATCAATCCGCCATCGGGCTGCTATTTTCATCCCCGCTGCTCTAAGGCCACCGACCGCTGCCGTGTTGAACACCCCGAGCTAAGAACCATTGGAGGCGCACAAGTTGCCTGCCATCTAGCCAAAGCCAGCCCATGAAATTAGCGCAGAGTTTCAGTGAGATCAACCAATCTTATGCGCTTATTTTGCCCGATGACCAGCTAACGCCGGTGCTGCTTGACAGCCCCCATAGCTGCAAAGATTATCCGGCTGAGTTTCATCCAGCCTGCACTGAGGCCGATCTATTAACTAGCTGGGATGCCTTTGTTGACGAGTTATTTAGTGCTGCGCCAGATTTGGGCGCACCGTTGCTTAGTGCTCGTTTTCCACGCTTCTTCCTTGACCCAAACCGAGCTAGAGATGACATTGACTTAGAGCTTGTTCAAGGCCAGTTGCCCTTTGCGACACAGCCTACCGACAAATCACAAAAGGGGTTTGGGCTGCTGCGCCGCTATGCTCTGCCGGGTGTGAAGGTTTATGCCAAGCCAATTCCCGTGCTAGAACTGCTCAAAAGCATTGAAAACTATTACGACCCCTATCATCTGCGGTTGGCCGCACTGATTGATGAGGCTGCCCAGCAGTTTGGTCGTGTGGTGCATTTAGATTGCCATTCAATGAAGTCTCGGGGCAATGCTATGAATGATGACCACGGAGCCCCACGTCCCGATATTGTAATTAGTGATATCTTTGGAACAACGGCTGATTCAGCTCTAACGAAGCGGTTGGCAACGTTGATGTCTGAAGCCGGCTTCCAAACAAAAATCAATGACCCTTACAAGGGCGGCCATATAATCCATCGCCACAGCGACCCCCAGCGCAATCGGCATAGCATTCAAATTGAGGTTAATCGGGTGCTATACATGGACGAAGCCAAGTTTACTAAGTCTGATAACTTTGGAGCAGTTCAATCAAAGCTGAGCGATGTTCTCGCAAAATTTATTGCCGAAGTCTAAGAAGTTTTTTGCGACTTAGCATGGTTCTGAATTCCTAGCCCTCACGGCTAAACTCAGCGTGGCTTGCCTCTATCTCTAGCTCTTCATCGCTAAACCCTGCGTAGCCTGTACCTGCTATGAAATCCATTGAGCATGAGGAATGCTTGTGTCGGTGGGTGTTTGCTATCAAAAAAATAGAACTGTGGCAGTTTTGGCAAGTTTTGCTTAGATTGAATACGCTTGCAAATTCTTGCATTCGCTTGCAAACTGTTATACTGTTTTAGAAAGAATATGGTCTGCATGGTCTCGTTAAGTCTAGGTTAGGTCTAATTTAAGTTTAATGAGAGCGGCACATATATAGTTTTTGCGAAGTATTGCAGGCTCATTATCTTAAAATAATACGCTGGCTGAACAAGAGCCATAGAATTATGGCAGTCATGGCCACGAACAAATAGAAGAAGTCTGAATAAACAGAGTTTTTAATTGTTCGCTGTAGCAATTGTAGAAGACACCAGATGCTGTTGATAAACGACCGGCATCTGGCTAATTAAGAAGGGTGAATAATTATGGCAATTAAATGGCTTAAAGAAGGTAAGGCAGAATCTGATAAAGCGGCAGATGATGCTGAGACTAGAACAATAGTTGAAGCCACCTTGGCGCAAATCAAAACTGGTGGAGACGCCGCAGTTCGTGAACTAGCAGCAAAATTTGATAACTACACTCCGCAGTCATTCCGCTTAACCGAGCAGCAAATTCAAGCCAGCATCGCTAAGGTGTCTAGCAGAGACTTAGACGATATTAAGTTTGCTCAAGAACAAATTCGCAACTTTGCACAGGCTCAGCGTGATGCTCTGCAAGATATTGAAGTAGAGCCCATTCCCGGAGTAATCTTGGGGCATAAAAACATACCGGTTCAATCAGTGGGCTGCTATGTTCCGAGCGGAAAGTTTCCTATGGTCGCCTCAGCTCATATGTCGGTGGCCACGGCCAGCGTTGCCGGCGTACCGCGCATCGTTGCTTGCACTCCACCTTTTAAGGGTGAGCCTAATCCGGCCGTCATCGCTGCTATACATCTTGGTGGAGCGCATGAAATTTATGTACTCGGCGGCATTCAAGCGGTTGGAGCTATGGCTTTGGGCACCGAAACCATCAAGCCCGTTCATTTATTAGTTGGTCCCGGAAACGCCTTTGTGGCCGAGGCCAAGCGTCAGTTATTCGGCAAAGTAGGCATTGATTTACTGGCTGGCCCAACCGAAACCATGCTCGTTGCCGATGAAACCGTAGACGGCGAACTGTGCGCCACAGACTTATTAGGCCAAGCCGAACACGGCTATAACTCGCCGGCTTGTTTGGTAACTAATTCTCATAAATTGGCTGAAGATACCTTGGCCGAAGTAGAGCGTCTGTTGAAGATTTTACCCACCGCCGAGACGGCCGCCATTAGTTGGCGAGATTATGGCGAGGTTATACTGTGCGATAGCTACGAAGAAATGCTGGAAGTCTCTGAAGATAAAGCCTATGAACACGTGCAGGTAATGACTGATCGTGATGATTGGTTCTTAGAAAATATGACTTGCTACGGCGGACTGTTTTTGGGCGCACGCACCAATGTTTCTAATGGCGATAAAGTTATTGGCACTAATCATACTTTACCCACCAAAAAAGCCGGCCGCTATACCGGCGGTTTATGGGTCGGCAAGTACCTTAAAACTCACAGCTATCAAAAAATCACCACCGATGAAGCCGCAGCTAAAATTGGTGAATATGGCTCACGGCTATGTATGCTTGAGGGCTTTGTTGGCCATGCCGAGCAATGTAATATTCGTGTAAGACGCTATGGTCATAAAGATGTTCCCTATGGCACCGGGGCGCAATAAATGTTTACTACTATGAACTTATGAACGATTGCGCAAAGGCTAAACAAAACATTATTCAGCTTTGCCTCAGTATGCAGAACTTTGAGGCTGGCAGTGTTCACAAGGCGTTGCACAATTTTTTGGCAGCGGAATGCGTGATGCATATGCCTTATCCACTAGGCGATATGCTGGGTGCCGATGCCTTCTATAATAATTGCTATGCGGGCTTGTTCAAGGCTCTGCCAGACTTGGAGCGGCGAGATTGGATAATCATTGCCGGAGAATCTGAACACGGAGACATTTGGGTTGGCTGTGGTGGCCATTACGTAGGCACCTTTGTAGCACCGTGGTTAGACATCCCACCTAATGGGCATTTTTCACATTTGCGCTTTCATGAATTCTATCGCTTTCAAGGCAATAAAGTGGTTGAAATACAGGCACTTTGGGATATTCCAGAATTAATGTTACAGGCTAATGCGTGGCCGATGACGCCCTCTTTAGGCAGAGAAGGTTTAGTGCCGCCTCCATCAACTATGGATGGCATTACTGATGAGCCTGCCGACACCAAAAAATCACAAGCTAGTCGTAAGATTGTTCTTGATATGCTTAAGCATTTGTCTTTGCATCCTCGCCACGGTGGCCCAGAGGTTATGCAGTTAGAGCGGTTTTGGCACCAACGCATGACTTGGTATGGTCCGGCTGGCATTGGTACGTGTAGAGGCATTGCCGGCTTTCGTAACTGGCATCAAATACCATTTTTGAACGCCATGCCCGACCGTGGCCATTATGATGATGAACTAACCTTACACTTTATTAGTGAAGGTAATTATGTTGGCTACACTGGCTGGCCAAGCATGAAGCAGACTTTAACTAATAATGGTTGGTTAGGCATTGCGCCCTCTGAACAGTTGATTACCATCCGATGTTTAGATTTTTGGCGCATTGAAAATGAAAAAATTAAAGAAAACTGGGTGCTGATTGATCTACTAGATGTTTATCAGCAGATTGGTGTTGATGTGCTTGGGCGAATGCGTGAGTTTAACAAGGCTCGCACTTTAAGCACTATATCCTTTCCGATGAGAGAGATTTAATGGAACTACCGGCCTCACCAAATTTTTCATTACACAATAAGCGAGCGTTGATTGTTGGTGCTTCATCGGGCATTGGTCTAGCCTGTGCGGTAGAACTTGCCAGAGCTGGTGCTCATGTAACCGTAGCGGCACGACGCTTAAATTTATTGCAAGAATTAGTAAGCAGTTTAAGGCAAGAAGGGCTTAAAGCTGATTTTATTCAGATTGATGTTAGTGATGTATCAGCTACCGCAGCTACTTTGCAACAGGTTGAAGTATTTGACGTATTAGTCAATAGTGCGGGAACGGCTGAGCATGGTCCAGCCTTAGAAACTAAGCCAGAAGATTATGACTATGTGATGAACATTAATCTGCGTGGTGCTTACTTTTTAACTCGTGAAGTGGCTAAGGGATTAATACAGGCGAACAAGCCCGGCTCATTAATTAATATTAGTTCGCAAATGGCTCATATTGGAGGCATTGACAGAGCCGTCTACTGTGCCAGCAAGTTTGCGCTAGAGGGCATGACTAAGGTTATGGCTATTGAATGGGGTTCACTAGGCATTCGGGTTAATACGGTTTGCCCAACTTTTGTTAGCACCGAACTTACTGAAAAAACTTTTAATAATCCCCAGCGCATGGCTTGGATTAAGTCAAAAATTAAACTTGGACGTGTTGCCGAAGTGCAAGATGTAACGGCTGCCGTGCATTACTTGGCTGCAAATGCCTCAAGTATGGTTACCGGAACCAGCATAATCATTGATGGCGGCTGGACAGCTGGCTAATCTTGCGAAAACGTTCACTATGACCATCAAAATCACTTCTCAGGATGTCGCTAAATTAGCCGGTGTTAGTCAGTCTGCCGTATCTAGAGTTTTTACGCCCGGAGCTTCGGCTTCGGCCAAAATGGTATCTCGTGTGCAAGTCGCAGCCAATCAGCTTGGTTATCGCCCCAACATCATCGCTCGATCATTGATTACCGGCAAAAGCCGCATGATCGGGTTTATTGTTGCCTATCTGAACAACCAGTTTTATCCGGATAGCCTGCAAAAACTATCAGAACGCCTACAGCAAGAGGGCTATCATGTTCTAATTTTTATCGTAGAGAACAATAGCCAAACGATACGCAAAACAGTGCAAAAACTACTAGATTATCAGGTAGATGGAATTGTTGCCGCCTCGGTATCTTTAGCTAGCGGCCTAGCTGAGGCATGCGGTAATGCTGGAGTTCCGCTGACATTGTACAATCGTTCTGATATTGGCAATAACGTTAGTTATGTAACTAGCAACAACTATCAGGGCGGAATTAAAGTCGCCAATCATTTTGCTGAAATAGGCATTAAACGCCCGGCATACATTGCTGGTTGGGAAGGCTCTTCTACTCAGCGTGATCGTGAACGAGGTTTTGTTGAAGGACTAAGTAAGCACGGCCTCACTTTATTTAGGCGTGGAGTGGGCAACTATACTTTAGAAGGTGCTCAACAAGCCACCCGTGAAATATTTGAGGCAAAGAGCCGACCCGACGGCGTATTTGTCGCTAATGATCACATGGCCTTTGCTGTCATGGATGTACTGAGAAGCGAGCTTGGCCTTAGAATACCCGAAGATGTTTGTGTAGCCGGCTATGATGACGTTGAAATTGCCTCGTGGCCAAGCTATAGCCTCACTTCTGTTCAGCAACCAACTCAAAAAATGGCGACCGCTACCGTTGATGCTTTATTAGACGCAATTAATGACCCTCATAAACCAATTGTTCAACTACAAATTGATGGCCATTTAGTAGTGCGCAATTCAACCACCAAGAACAAAAATGAAAAATTTTGATAAAAAGTTCAATGACTTCCCCGATTACATCATCGGCATTACCAAAGAAATTTGGGAAGATTACAACATAGAATCTTTGTATAAATATTATGGCAAAGATATAGTGGTGCGCTCACCAAAATCAATAACCGTAGGTTGTAAAAGCGTAATTGATGCTACCTTAGCTACTTTATCTGAGTTTCCAGATCGGAAGCTACTGGCAGAAGACGTAATTTGGAGCGGCAATGAAGATGACGGAATGCTTTCTTCGCATCGTATTGTCTCTACGGCAAGGCATCTCGGTGATGGAGCGTATGGCAAAGCCACTGGTAAATTTGTATGCTACCGCGTTATTGCTGACTGCTATGCAATCAATAACACCATTACCGATGAGTGGCTAATCCGTGACCAAGGTGCCATTATCAGGCAAATTGGCTGTGACCCGAAAGAATACGCCATCAATCTGATTGAGCTAGAGGGCGGCCACGAAAAATGTGTAAAACCCTTTACTCCAAGCATTGACCAAGCCGGTCCGTACCAAAGCCGAGGCAATGACAACCCTTGGGGGCAAAAATACGCTGATATTCTTAGTGGCATCATGGCTGCTGATACGGCCCTAATCAAAAAAGAGTACGATCGGGCTTGTAGTGTAAGTTATTCTGGCGACATAGAAGACCATTCTTATGAGGCAGTTAGTCGCTTTTGGATGGGTCTGCGAGCCAGTTTTCCAAATGCCAAATTTAGTATTGAGCATCAAATTGGTCGTGAAGACCCGCTAATGCCACCCCGATCTGCCATTAGATTTGGATTACACGGTAAGCATGATGGCTGGGGCTTATTTGGCTGCCCGACCGGTGCCGAAGTTTACATTATGGGAGCGGCTCATGCCGAGTTTGGGCCGTGGGGCTTGCGTCGTGAATATGCATTATTTGATGAAGCCTCTATTTGGAAGCAAATAGCCTTGCAAACAGGTTAATTCTTAATGAAATGCACAAAAAATAACACTGCTTTTCTAAGGGTAATCTTAAAGGCAATCTCAAAGGATTGTCTCAAAGGGTAATACCAAAAGTTAAATTGAAAGATAATCTCAAAGATAATTTGGAAAAATAATTTGGAAAGGTAATCTCAAAAAAATAAATCAAAAGATAAATTATGGAACAACCACAAATCGTTCGCTACGGAGAATTAAAGCCCTGCCGAACTGCTTTTATTGATACTCATACCCCCGGTTCTGATCTAAAAGAGAACTTTACAATTATCGGCGGCGGAGTATCTGAAAGCCCAGATCAACACGTGCATATTAATGCTACTCCCGGCTTTAATATTGGTGCAGCTGGTCAACCGCCAAAGTGCTTTAATTCTTTGCATTACCATAACACCGCCGAGGTTTTTTTTGTTTTGAAAGGCCGCTGGCGATTTTTTTGGGGTCTACACGGCACTGCCGGTGAAGTAATTATGGAAGAAGGCGATATTTTTAATATTCCAACCCGTATCTTTAGGGGCTTTGAAAATGTAGGCTACGATTATGGCATGATTATGTCTATTCTGGGCGGAGATGACTCTGGTGGCGGCGTTATTTGGGCTCCGCATGTTCTGGATACCGCTAATGCCCATGGCTTGGTATTAAGTGAAAAAGGCGTTATCTACGACACCAAAAAGGGTGAAAAACTGCCTCCCGGAGTAGCTCGTATGTCAAAGTTGACCGATGAGCAATTAGCCGAAATTCCTGAAGTTCCTGCATCTAAGGTTATTCCTAGTTATGTGCGCCGCTATTGGGATATGGTGGCTTTGGCCAAATCTGCCCCCTGTGACGTTATTAGTGAGACGGGACTCATCAAAGACAAGCCCGGCTTTCGTGTTGAGCTTTTGTCGCGCGATTCTATTAGTAGTGCAGAATATGTCAATCCGCAGCATGAAGTGCTGATTGTTATGCGTGGTAACTGGAATTTATCGTGGCAAAATCAATCAGTGGTGCTTAATCCGGGCGACACTTGCTGGATACCTCCGAGCTTGGCGCATAGTTTCTATGCCTGCGTAACGGGAGAGTCTAGCATCTATCGCATTAGCAAAACCGATGACCCCGCTGGTCTTACTTGGACTGGTAACTAACACATGGCCTTAGTATTATTGCCAGGCATGATGTGCGACCAGAGCGTGTTTGAACACCAAATTGCCCACTTTAGCAGCATGCAAACAATAGTTGTACCCAATTATGGCGAGGCTGAGACAATTAACGGCATGGCCTTATCTGTATTAGAGCAGGCTCCATCTAGGTTTGCTCTGCTAGGCTTTTCAATGGGGGGCATTGTTGCTATGGAAGTCTTCCGTATAGCTCCACAGCGCATCACTCGCCTCGCTCTTTTAGACACTAATCCAAAAGCAGAATTAAAAAGTACTCAACTACAACGAGATGTTCAGATTAAAACCGTTTTGTCTGGAGGCTTAGCGCAGGTAATGACCGAAGAGATGTTTCCGCTTTATTTCGCAGAGAACACTGAAGTTAAACATCTTTCTAACAAGTGCCTTGCCATGGCTATGGCTTTGGGTAGCGAAGCCTTTATTAGACAATCACGAGCTTTGCAGCAACGAGCTGACCAAACCGAAGCTCTAAGGATGGTCCAAGTACCCACACTGATTATGATGGGCGCAGAAGATAGGCTTTGCCCCCTTGACCGGCACGAACTACTCGCCGAATTAATCCCGCAATCGCAATTGGTAATCGTGCCTAATGCTGGGCATATGATTACTCTTGAACAACCCGATTTTGTGAACGAGGCACTTGATAAATGGCTCAATTAAAATTAGATGAAAATCTTTTTAAGCTCTTGCAAAAGATTGATACTCCTACGGTTTGCAATTCTATTGAAGTTGCTCAAGGCCAACGTGGCTTCAACCGCTTCACTAAAAGTACGGTGCTGTGCTCAGACCCCACCGGTGGTGCCATTGTTGGCTATGCACGCACGGCGCAAATTGCGGCCAGCAATCCTCCGCAAGCTGACCCGAACGATGTGCGCTCAATACGCATGGCCTATTATCAATATATGGCAGAGAGTCCCCAGCCCAGTGTGGTCGTAATAGAAGATATTGACTACCCCCATGCGGTCGGCGCCTATTGGGGAGAAATTAATTCTGCGGTGCATAAGGCCTTCGGCTTAAATGGCACTCTCACCAATGGTGTAATGCGTGATTTAGGTGATTTGCCCGATAATTTTCCTATTATTGCTGGCTCAATCGGCCCTAGTCATGGCTTTGTGCATGTTCTCAACTTTGATAAACCGGTAACGGTGTTTGATCTGCAAATATGTCCCGGAGAGCTGATTCATGCCGATCGTCATGGTGCTGTAGTTATTCCTAAAGATATTATTCCTGCACTTTATGATGCCATTCAAAAACTTCTGCAAACCGAGCAGCTAGTTTTAGAACCTGCTCGCCAAGAAGGCTTTGATTTTTCTAAATTCAAAGCTGCTTGGACAGCCTTTGAAAAAAGCAGAACGTAATAAAACATAGATGAGCAAGCAAATTCAATCTGCTAAACAGCTGATATTAAAATATTATCAAGAGCTAGACCATGCCGATGCTCTTAACCTAAAGCAGGTTATGCAGCCGTTTATAGCATCAAAATATTTATGGCGTGGTTATCATCCCTTCAATGAGCAAACCAGTGTGGCCAATGTAGCCAATTTATTTTGGAGACCACTGCGCCAAGCATTTAAGCATCTGCAACGCCGCCAAGATATTTTTATGGCTGGCGTCAATCGCTTGCCAAACAGCGATGACGGTATTTGGGTAGTTTCTATGGGGCATTTGATGGGGCTCTTTGATGAACCTTGGCTAGGCATTGCTCCAACAAGAAAGCTGGCTTTCTTACGCTACTGCGAATTCAATAAGGTTGAGCAAAACTCAATTACTGAAACGGCGTTATTCTTTGATATTCCTCATGTTATGTTGCAGGCGGGGCTTAATCCCTTTCCACCAATGACCGGCGCACAGCTGGTGCAGCCCGGACCGCAGACTCATAGCGGACTAATGTATGCTGAAGCTGACCCGAGCGCAGGCGATAAAACTATGGCCGTGATTAACTCTATGGTCAAAGATGTTAGGCGTTGGAGCAAAGACATACCCCTTATAGATGAGCTTCGGCGAAGCTGGTGCGAAGATATGCTATGGTGGGGACCCACCGGCATCGGCTCAACCTACACCATTGAGCGTTATGCTCAACAACACTCGGGTGTTTTTAGAGCAACCTTTAAGAATAGAATTTTCAATGGTCATCTCTGCCGAATCGCCGAGGGGGAATTTGGCGGCTTCTTTGGCTGGCCTAACATTATAATAGAGCCTCTAGGCGGATTTATGGGTATGCCAGCCACTGGAAAATCAGGAGAAATGCGGGTAATTGATATTTATCGCCGATCTGGTGACAAGCTCGCCGAAAACTGGATATTTATAGACTTCCTACACTTTTGGAAGCAGCAGGGACTAGATATTTTAGAGCGAATGGCGCAGTTTCCCCGCACCTAATGGCTTGAAACCTTGCCCGCAACTTCGCATCAGAAGCGATTAACATGCTTCAACAGTCTGTTGCAACATACTCGCAAATCGGCTATCCTCAACTACCCAATTCGGACATTGGATTCAACAACCAAGCCATGGAGCAAGCAATGAGCAATCAATTAGCCCAACAGAAACTAGCCTCAACATTAATCAAAATTGGAGTTGCAATTGTTGTTGCAGCACTCTTATGGTTTTTTTGGTATGTGCAAGAGCTATTAGGTGGCTTTAGTGAATTTGAGTTTGAGATGCTGGCCTGTATTTTTACTTCATCCGGTGAGTGTGGTGTTGCGGCCTCAATAGCTTCCTTGTTCAGCAGCTTCGTCTACAGCCCCTTTGTAATGTGGTTAGGGCTTGCGCTAGTCGCCATAGGTGTGGTGCTAAAGAAAATTAGTCGCTAATTAGCCACCAATTAGCCGTTAAAAGTTTTGCCCGCACTTTGCCTCTTAGGTAATGGAGGCTTCAATCCTTCAAGGTAAACTTTTTTAATAGACTGAGACTATTTGGTATTGGACATTGCCAGCTAAAGTAGCCGAAAGTCTTCTAAACTGATCAGGCGAACAGCTTTATAGTAGCAGAAGGTTGGTCGCCTGCTTTAGTCTTCAGGATGGAAACAGGCAAAACCATGCTTGCCTGCGCTCATTTCGGGGCGGTTGGTACGGCATTCTTCAGTTGCCTTCCAGCACCGTGGATTAAAGGCACAGCCCAGCGGAACATTGAGCGGCGATGGTAGCTCACCCTCTAGCTTGATGCGTGTTTGGCGTCGAGTTGGGTCAGCCATAGGAGTTGCTGACAGCAATGCTCTAGTATAGGGATGCCGTGGATTTTCAAACACTTCATCTTTGAGGCCTTGCTCTACCGGCTTACCCAAATACATAACAATTACAGCATCAGCAAAGTGGCGCACCACTGAAAGGTCATGGCTGATAAAGAGATAGGCAAGATTGAATTTATCTTGCAAATCAATCAGTAAATTAAGTACTTGCGACTGAATTGATAAGTCAAGTGCCGAGACGGGTTCATCTAGCACCAAAATTTCTGGCTCAAGCATTAATGCCCGAGCTACGGCAATCCGCTGTCGCTGCCCGCCCGAAAACATATGTGGGTAGCGATTAAAGTGCTCAGGTCGTAACCCCACCAAATCCATTGTCTCTAACACGCGTTGCTCACGATCTGCGGCAGAAAGCTCTTTCCGATTCAAAAGTAATGGCTCCATCAGCATCTTGCCGACGGTTTGACGCGGATTAAGTGAGCCATATGGGTTTTGGAAAACAATTTGTACCTTAGCTCGCAGTTCTTTATCACTAAGCTCTGCACCGGGCTTGACGGTTTTGCCATCAATCGCAAATGTGCCTGCGCTGGGGGTATCAATCATGGTTATCAGATTGGCCAAGGTTGATTTTCCGCAGCCACTCTCACCAACTACGGCTAAAGTTTGCCCCGGAAATAGCTCAAAACTCGCTCCATCCAACGCTCGAACAGTATTCGTGGCTCCAAACAAACCTGCCTTAACCTCAAAATGCCGACATAAGCCGCTTGCGGTTAGAATTGGTGTACTCATGCTGAAGCTCCTTGTTGTTCTTGGGGCGTGCCTTGCTCAAGTGGGCGGTGGCACAAAGCTCTACCCAAATTAGCACCCACTGGCACGGGCTCTACCGTCCGACAAAGATCATCAGCATAGGCACAGCGAGGTGAGAATAAGCAACCTTGTGGACGATCAAACTGACCCGGAACTAATCCGGGAATAGTCGGCAAATAGCGTCCCGTTGCCCGCTCTGGCAAAGCCGCCAACAAAGCCGCCGTATAGGGATGATGCGGATTAGAGAACAGCGAATCTACTTCTTGCTCTTCTACACGCTGCCCTGCATATTGCACGCTAACTCGCTTAACCGTTTCAGCAACCACGCCCATATCATGCGTAATAAGAATCAAGGCCATGCCTTCTTCTTTTTGTAAATTTAATAGTAAATCAAGTATTTGCGCCTGAATAGTAACATCAAGTGCAGTAGTTGGTTCATCAGCAATCAGCAGTTTTGGCTTGCAGGCCAGTGCCATGGCTATCATCACACGTTGGCTCATTCCGCCCGAAAGTTGGTGCGGAAACACCGTTAATCGCTTCGCCGCATCGGGAATACCGACCTGATCGAGTAACTCTACAGCACGAGCATGGCGTTCAGCACGACTAAGGCTAGTATGCTGGCGCAACACTTCTTTAATCTGAAAACCAACGGTGTAGCATGGATTAAGTGATGACATCGGCTCTTGAAAAATCATTGATACCTCTTTACCAATGATTTTGCGCCGTTCTCTGGCTGATATTTTTAGAAGATCACGACCGTTGAACTCCATCTTATCGGCGGTAATCTTGGCTGTCCACGGCAAAAGCCCCATCATGGCTAGCATAGACACAGATTTCCCCGAACCGCTCTCACCAACTATGGCCATTAAATCGCCGGCACGGGCCACAAGATCAACTCTATCTACGGCACGGAAGGGCTTGCTGGAAGTCTTAAACTCAACGGTTAAATTGTTGATTTCTAACAGATTCATGCACTAGCTCCGTTTTAGCTTGGGGTCAAGAGCGTCACGCAGACCATCGCCCATCAGATTAATTGACAGCACTGCCACCAAAATACAGAGGCCGGGCATGGTAACTACCCACCACGCACGCAAAATAAACTCACGAGACTCCGCCAGCATCGTCCCCCATTCTGGTGTGGGTGGCTGAGCGCCCATCCCTAAAAAACCCAGCGCAGCCACATCAAGAATCGCATTAGAAAAAGATAATGCCGCTTGCACAATAATCGGCGCCAAACAATTTGGCAGAACCGTAATAAACATAGTCCGCAATCGCCGTGCCCCAGCTATCTTAGCTGCCGTAACGTAGTCTTTGGTGCGCTCAGATAGAACTGCCGCACGAGTCAGGCGCACAAAATGCGGTTGCAAAACCAGCGCAATAGCAATCATCGCATTAATTAATGACGGACCCAAAATGGCCACCATCACCAACGCCAACAGCAATGATGGAAAGGCCAAAATAATATCCATCAAGCGCATAATCAATGTATCAAGCCACTTTGGCGCAAATCCGGCAACTACTCCGGTAATCACTCCAAAGAAAGATGATATGGCCACCACAAATAGCCCAATAAAGAATGAAAATCGCGCCCCATACACCAAACGCGACAGCATATCACGGCCTAGTGGATCTGTTCCTAGTATAAAATCAGTGCTTCCACCCTCCTGCCAAAACGGTGGCTGCAAAAGATGGTCTCTAAATTGTTCGTTTGGCAGATGAGGCGCAAATAGAGGCGCAAACAATGCCACCACAAATAAGCCTACAAAAAAGACCATGCCGATCACTGCTCCGCGATTCTCACGGAAATAGCTCCAAAACTCAAACAGTCGGCTCGGTGGTTGAAGGGTGTTTGCAGTCGTGGCTGGCATAGCTTAACTCTTTCTGATTTTTGGATTAATTAGGCCATAGAGCAAGTCTACGCCCAAATTGACAATCATCACAATAAGCGCAATCAGCAACAATCCGCCTTGTACAACCTGATAATCACGGCGGAAGATGCTGTCAACCATCCATTTACCAATGCCCGGCCACGAAAAAATAGTCTCGGTAAGAATCGCTCCTCCCAATAACGTGCCTACCAACAAACCGATTACTGTTACCACCGGGATTAGTGCATTACGCAAGGCATGTATCCCGTTCACAACCAATGGCGACAAACCCTTAGCCTTCGCCGTACGCACGTAATCTTCGCTTAAAACCTCAAGCATTGCTGAACGCGTCTGTCTGGCAATTACTGCTAAAGCAATAGTTGACAGCGAAATAGTCGGCAAAATCAAATGACTAACCGCCGATGTAAATGCTCCTTTCTCTCCTGAAAGTAGGCTATCAATCAGCATAAAACCTGTTACTCTATCAAAGAAATACAAAAATGATATACGCCCTGATACCGGCGTTAAACCCAATCCTGACGAAAAAATGATAATCAGTATCAGCGCCCACCAAAAAATTGGCATTGAATAACCAAACAAGGCACCGCTCATCAAAGCCTGATCAAACAGCTTACCCCTCTTGATTGCAGCAATCACTCCAGCGGGAATACCCACTAAAATACCCAATCCAACCGCACACAAAGTTAGCTCTAGTGTAGCCGGAAACAGTGCAAAGAACTCTGTTAGCACCGGCTTTTTGGTCACAAAGGATGTTCCTAAATCACCCTGCAATACTCCTATTAAATAATCTATGTACTGCTTCCAAATTGGCTGATCAAGACCAAACTGCCGTGCAAGCTCTGCATAACGCTCTGGGCTTACACCACGTTCTCCAGCCAAAAGCGTAATTGGATCGCCCGGCAGAAGGCGGATAAAGAAAAAGGCTACCAACGTTACACCAATAAAAGTTGGTACAAAAGTTAGTAGCCTCCGCGACAAAAAAGAAATCATAGTCGCTCTCGCTAGGTTAGCCTAGTCTTCAATACTTACGCCATAGAAGGCATGCCCACCCAGTGGATCAATCTTGTAGCCTTCAACATCTTCGTCTAATGGCATAAACACGACTGAATGAGCAATCGTCGCCCATGGTGCCTGCTCTTTGAACACCACCTGAGCCTCTTCATAAAGCTCTGTGCGCTTGGCTTGATCCGTTTCTTGGCGGGCTTCATCAATCAAAGCCTGAAACTCATCATTACAGAACTGCGCACGATTAGCTCCACCTACAGCATCACAGCCCAGCAATACGCCCATAAAGTTGTCTGGATCGCCATTATCACCCGTCCATCCCAATAGAACAGCTCCATCACGATCTAGGTCTTTTGAGCGTGCTAAGTACTCACCCCATTCATAAGAGATAATCTCGGCATCTACGCCCACATTGGCAAAATCTTCTTGAATTAACTCAGCCATACGGCGGGCATTTGGATTGTAAGGTCGCTGAACTGGCATCGCCCAAATTTTCATTGATAAATTCTTTACACCAGCGTCTTCTAGCATCTGCTTTGCCTTCTCTGGATCATATGAGTCATCCACAACGGCATCATTATATGACCAAATATTTGGCGGAATTGGATTTTTAGCTATCTTACCAGCACCCTGAAAAACTACATCAATAATCGCTTGTTTATTGATGGCCATATTCAGTGCCTTACGCACCTGCGGATTGTCAAACGGAGGCAACTTGGTATTATAGGCCAAATAACCAACATTCAGGCCTTCTTGCTCAAGCAGTTTGATGTCTCTATCTTCACGCATCGCAGTAATGTCTGCCGGGTTTGGATAAGGCATTACATGGCATTCTCCAGCCTTCAGCTTTTGATAACGCACTGAAGAATCGGGGGTAATCGCAAAAATAAGATTGTCTATCTCTGACTCGCCTCGGAAGAAATCTGGATTAGCAACATAGCGAATCACCGCATCTTTCTGATAGCCCACAAACTGAAACGGACCCGTTCCAATCGGCTGTTGATTAAGATTCTCAGGATTACCCGCCACCAGCAGAGCATCCGCATACTCCTTAGACACTATTGAGGCAAAATCCATCGCCAAGTTAGCAATCATCGGTGCTTCCGGGCGGGTTAGAATAAACTTCACCGTTAAATCATCAACCTTTACAATGTCTTCAACCAACGAAGGCATTGCCATGGCATCATAATACTCCCATGTACCGCCTGAAACCTTGTTGTAGGGATTATCTTTGTCGCCCTGACGCTTAAAAGTGAAAATTACGTCATCAGCATTCAAATCACGAGTCGGAGTAAAGTACTTCGTTGAATGAAACTTTATTCCCGGACGCAACTTAAACGTATACTCTAAGCCATCATCAGACACGTCCCAACTTTCAGCCAAACCGGGAATAACCTTGGTCGTACCGGGCTCAAACTCTACCAAACGATTGTAAACCGCCTTAGATGATGCATCAAACGTTGTGCCCGATGTATAAAGAGCCGCATCAAAACCTTCTGGCGAACCCTCTGAACAATAAACCAGCGTTTCTCTAGCCGAAGCAGTTGATGCCATGACCGCAGCTATTAATACAAAAAAAACTAGCTTAAATTGATTTTTCATATAATCCTCCTACTTCATCTCATCCCACTACAACAGCAAAAAAAGATGGCACCTCTCGGCACTTCATAATAAATTTATAATAACCACAACCCATCGTAACCATCACCCCATATTATGTCAATGCACCTTTGAATATTTATTTCATCTAAATAAATACAAAATACCTCCCAAGGTTAAGTTTCAGGTATTTTAGGTTAAGAACTTTGCACGATTAAGTTAAGCATGGTTCTTATTGGGCTGTGTATAGTTAAGGGCTTTGCTCAGCATGGCAATAGAGAATTGCCCTGCTCGGTTAAATTAAACAAGGTTAAGTTTGGGGTTTAGTTGGTTAAGGGTTTCACCCTTAACAATCCCAGCAAGGGGATAAATATCCCCTTGCAACCCCTTGATAGTTCTTTGGGGGTGGATAAGCCCTCACGGGCTTACGCGCCCGAATTAAATAAATCACATCACGACTCACTCGTAAGGCAAAGTGCTTTTGAGTAATGGCTACTTCTGTAGTTTCTTAGGGGTTCTAAAGTTTAGAGGCTATAGTAATACGGAAAGTGGTTCTTTCACTTCTTAGAAGTTACGGAATTGAGAAATAACAAATTTGTTCAGGGAATTTAGTAGTTTGTAGACTGCTTTTGGTTGCAAGGCCATACCTGTAAAACACTTTTGAACAACAATAAATCCCCCTAAAATTCATTTCGGTGTGATTGCAGACATACAGCAATTCTTGACTAGGTTAAGCTATATAAATGCCAAAACCCTTTTGGCCGAAGGCAAAGCCCTTAACCAACTAAACCTCAAAAGCATTTTTGCCCTACGAGTAAGCCGTGATGTGATTTATTTAATTCGGGCGTGTAAGCTCGTGAGAGCTTACACGCCCCAAAGAACTATCAAGGGATTGCAAGGGGATATTTATCCCCTTGCTGGGATTGTTAAGGGTGAAATCCTTAACCCAAAATACTTCCAAACTCAACCTTGCCTACTTGCATGGGTGCAAGGCAATTCTCTATTGCCTTGCCGGGGCAGAGCCCCTAACTCTAGCCATTTTGGCGCATAACCTTGCTTAAATCCATGGGTGCAAGGCAATTCTCTATTGCCTTGCTGGTGGGTGGTGTGTTAATAGGATTTATTGATTGTGTTGTTTGAGTATCTTCATAAGTGATGTGTTTAGGGTTATGATGGGTGTTTAGTGGGTTGTAGTATTTTATAGTTTTGGAGGAGCTGTGTCTGGTCATAGTAAGTGGAGCAGTATAAAGCATAAGAAGGCTGGTGCTGATGCGCGGCGTAGTAAGATATTCACTAAGTTAGTCAGAGAGATAACGGTTGCGGCGAAGCAAGGCGGTAGTAATCCTGATCATAATTCTGCGTTGCGTTCGGCGATACAGTACGCACGTTCTGAGAACATGCCTCAAGACAAGATTAAGCGGGCATTAGCCAAGGCTGAAGGTGGCGACGGTGGTGTTGATTATGAGGCTAATGTTTATGAAGGATTTGCTCCGGGCAATGTTGCGGTAATTATCCAAACGTTAACTGATAATCGTAATCGTACAATAGCTAATATTCGGTCTATTTTTTCAAAGAGTGGCGCAACGATGGGCAGTGCTAATTCGGTATTACATTTGTTCAAGCATGGCGGAGTAATTAAGATTGAGCCTAATGGTGTAAGCGATGATGAATTGACTGAGATTGCGTTAGAGGTGGGCGCAGAAGATTTATTACATTCTGATGGCGAATGTTATCTGCATACTTTGCGAGAAGACTTGCATGGTGTGCAGTCTGCATTGGAAGAGCGTGGCATAGAGATTATTCATGCTGAGTTGGCTCATGTACCAACGGCAACGGTAGAGATTACTGAAACGAGCATAGCACGGCAGTTGATTCAATTTTTAGAACGCTTAGAAGATGATGACGATGTTCAAAAGGTTTTCTCTAATGAAGAATTATCTGATGAAGTTCTTCAAGAATTGCAGAATTGATGATCATTATGGGTATTGACCCGGGCATCAATGCTACGGGATGGGGAGTGATAGAGGTTCAATCGGCGGGCAGCAAAAGAGTGGCCAGCGGAACTCTGCGCATACCCAGTCAGCTTAGTCTTGAGCAACGCTTGGCCTATTTGCATCGTCAATTAACTGAAGTCATAGACTGTTATCATCCTGAACAGTGCGCTATAGAAGATGTTTTTTTATCGCGAAATGTAAAGTCATTATCTATTTTGAGCCATGCTCGGGGCGTGGCCATGTGTGCGGTTGGGCAAGCGGGCATTGCCTTGCAAGACTACACCGCACGACAGATTAAACAGTGCATAACCGGTAGCGGCAGTGCCAGCAAGCAACAATTAGCTAGCATGGTCTGCATATTACTGGGCATAACTAAAGGCTTAGGTTTGGATGAATCAGATGCTTTGGCGACGGCTTTAACACATGGTAGCCTGTTTAATTCACCTTTGAAAACAGTATGACTGCTTACCGAGTATGATTGCTTATATTGATGGACACATTAAAGACAGCTCTGCTAATTCTGTATTAGTGTATACGTCAGCCGGGTTGGGGTTTCTGCTGCAAGTGCCGATTATACGCTGGAAAAATATTGAGGTTGGGGCGGCGTTTAGTGCCTACGTTTACAGTATTATTCGTGAACCAGATTTTAATTTGTATGGGTTCCCTGATAATGAAAGTAAGTATCTGTTTGAACAACTAATATCAGTTAGCGGTATTGGGCCTAAGGTGGCTTTAGTTTTACTTTCAACCTATTCTAATGCTACACTAGCTCGCAGTATAGTTAACCGTGATCTGAATGCACTCACCGCTGTGCCCGGAGTAGGCAAGCGCACTGCTGATAGGCTGTGCCTTGACTTGGGCGAGCGATTGGTAGCAATGATTGGTGGCGAAACTGCTGATAAAGATACTAATGTTCGGCGTGATGTAATATCTGCTTTAGAGAACATGGGGTTTCCTCAGCAGCGCATACAGGCTGTTATGGCTAAAATTGACGTTGTAGATCAAACGTTTGATGATTTGTTCAGAGATGCTTTGATGCGTCTCACAGGGAGAATGGACTAATGAATTTAAATAAGGTTATGTTGATAGGCCGTTTGGGTCATGACCCTGAAATTCGTTATACACAATCAGGGCAGGCAGTTGGCAATTTTTCGCTAGCAACCTCAGAATTTCGTAGCAAAAGCGCTGAAGGTAATGAACGCACTGAATGGCATCGTGTAGTGGCTTGGGCGAAGTTGGCGGAGTTTTGCCAAAATTATCTTGGTAAGGGACGCTTAGTTTATGTAGAAGGTCGCCTGCAAACTCGTGAATGGCAAGACAAAGACCAAAATAAGCGCACACAAACAGAAATAGTTGCCTCGCAAATTTTGTTCATGGAAAAGGCTCCTGATAGCTTTAATCGACCGGCTCAGCCGGCTAGTGGCGACCAGCAAAGCCAAAATCAACCTCCTGAACAGAGTTATATTGAAGACGACATACCCTTCTAAAAGCCCCTGAAATTAAAATGAAATTTGATAATGAGCAAATCCTTAAAATAGCTGAATTGAGTCAGCTTAAGCTCAGCCCCTCCGAGGTTGAGCAATTCAAGACCGAGTTCAATAATTTAATTCAGCACTTAAATAAAATAAATGCTGCCGACACCCAAGGCATCAGCACCCTGCCCAAGCAACAAACAAACTGGCGTGAAGACGAGGTTAAACCAAATCAAGACTTTAAGGTTACTGATTTTAGCCCTAACACTGAAGATGACTACTTCAAGGTGCCACGCATCATAGAATAGCCCCGCTCTTTTTTCATAACAAGCGCAGCTTGCCGTAATTTTTTTCCGCATTCTTTTTTCTGCACTCTTTTTTGTATTATTTTTTTCGTGCTTTTTCCGTACTCTTTTTCGCACTATTTTGACCTTCGGCTGAGCCTTTAACATACTCACTTTGCTATTAATGGCTAAGCCCTTCAAAACAAACTGTTTAGGCTTTGTGGCTAATATTCATTGCCGAACGCAATGCTGTAGGTGCTTATCTCTAGTCAAAAACAATACTCTAAGAATGTACGGTAAAAGCACTATCTTGCTAAAATTGTTGGGGTCTAGTCAGCATCATAATTAATATGACTGGTAATCTTACTAACAATCTTACTAACAGTCTTACTAATAGAAATCGCATATAGGCTAACCCGCATAAGTTAATCTATTGGCTGATTAGTGGCTGACTATTTACCGATTATTTGCCAACTATTCGCTGCAGTATTGCGCTGAGCTCAAGGGGTTTTTTAGTTATAAAGCAATTGGTGGGGGTTGAGGCCAACTGGCAAAGTTCAGCTGAGTTTTGCTTGCCCCAGTAGAAGCCAATGGTTGATATCTTAATCCAAGGGTTTTTATTTTTGGCACTTAGGGCTTCGTTTAGGTTTTGATTAGTTTGGTTAGAGTCTAGTCCATCACTGATGATTATAAGGTGCGGTTTAAGTTGATCAGCTTCGGCCTTAAGCTCTCCTAACAATTGAACGCTTTCTACAAAAGACTTATAAAGATTAGTCGCTCCGCCGGTATGGAGAGCAGACATTTTCTGGCTTAGCTCTTGCTGACTTAATTCTATGGCAGGCACAAAGCCTCCCTGAGCCGTTTGGGTAAGAATTGGCTGTGTTTTAGCATGAAATCCCCAAATTTGAACCAAGGCTGCTGGCGGAAAGTGCAGTTTTTGTAGGGCTTGGCGAGCCTCATCTAAGCGAGTGGTTGTCGAGCTTTTATTGAGCATCGAATCTGACATATCAATCAAAATAAAAACGGCCACACTACTTATAACTGGCCGTTGCGGAATGGCGACCGGTCTAGTGGGTACCGCTGGTGTGGGCGGAGTAGGCGGAGTAGGCGGCGGTTGAAAGGTTTGAGTAGGGCTAGTAATGCGTGGCGGAGGCGGTGCAGGCACAACAAATTGCGTGCCTTGGGCGAAGGCGTTTGGAGACAATGCCCCAAGCAAGCCTAAACCAATGAGCGCACTTGATAATTTCCTTTTGTAGACCATTTGGTTGAAGTAAGTCCATTTAGAGCAAAGGGACCACGCACATGTAGCTTTTGGGTGCTAATGCCAATCTCGGCACCTAAGCCAAACTCTTCGCCATCAGAAAACTGAGTTGATGCGTTATGCATAAGGCAGGCTGAATCTATGCGCCGCAAAAATATGTCTGCGGTTTGAGCATTATCGGTAAAAATAGCTTCGGTATGATGCAATGAGTGTTCTTCAATATGCGCCAAGGCTTCATCTAGGCTAGCCACCACACGCACCGCCATTTTATAGTCAAGAAACTCGTAGCCATAATGCTCATCAGGAACTACGGCCGCTAATTGCTTGCTGCCCAGCCAAGGTTTAAGTGCTTCAAGACTAGCCCGATCGGCATAAATATTTAACTGCGGGTCAGTCTTACTAATAGCTTCAGCCAAGGGTTTCGCCACGGTCGGCAAAATATCTTTATGCACAAGCAAGGTATCTAAGGCACTGCAAATTGATACCCGACGCATTTTAGAATTGATGATTAACGGCACCGTCTTCGTAACATCGGCCTCGGCATCAACATAGGCATGCACAACAGATGCTCCCGTTTCAATGGTCGGAATAGATGAAACAGACTTCACAAAATTAATTAGTTTAGAAGAACCTCTCGGAATAATAACATCAATATAATTAGACTGTTGCAGCAAGTATTCTGTAGCACGGCGATCCGTGGCATTAATTAGATTAATCGCATCAACCGCTACAGCGGTAGTGCTTAGTGTTTGGCGCAGAATGTCAACAATCGCCCGATTGGTTTCAATGGCATCAGAGCCACCCTTGAGGATAACTGCATTGCCCGCTTTTAGGCATAGGCAGGCCGCATCTACGGTAACATTGGGGCGTGACTCATAGACCATGCCGACTATTCCCAGAGGATAGCGGCGCATCTCTACCGCAATCCCTTCCGGATTACTATACTGATAGACCACTTCACCAATCGGATCGGGCAGGGCAATAATCTTATCAATACTATTGGCGATGGCTAAAATACGCTTTTCGGTTAGTCTAAGACGATCAATCATCGCACCTAGACCACGCTGTTCGCCTTGAGCAACGTCTGCAGCATTGGCCGTTAAAATCTGGGCTGAATGGCTGATCAAAGCCTTTTTGATAAGCTCTAACGCTAAATTCTTGTCTTCGCTGCTAGCTACGGCTAAAAAACTTTTTGCGGTTTTCGCTAATCTAAGCTGGCTATCTATTTGTGTCTTGAAGTCCGCCATTATAAGGGTTACACTATCGCTTTAGATGTTACAACACGTAGCCGTTAATTGTATTCTTATAGGCACAATCTCGCAAGCCATTCTATGGCGCAGTGCCTCAATTTATAGCTCACAATACCATGAATATACTTGATTACGCACATATCCGAAAACAAGATAATGAAGCCTTTCAAATACTGCTTTCCGAATCTAAACGACAGCAAGAAGGCATTGACCTTATTCCTTCCGAAAACTACGCTTCACCAGCCGTAATTGAGGCTTTAGGCTCACCATTTGCCAACAAATATTCCGAGGGAACTCCCGGGCGGCGATACTATGGCGGACAGCAATTTACCGATGAAATTGAACGCTTGGCCATCAAACGCGCTCTAGATATCTTTGGTGGCGATCATGCCAATGTGCAGCCATTATCGGGAGCGGCGGCTAATCTAGCCGCTTATTCTGCATGGCTTGACCCCGGCGATAAAGTGTTGGGGATGGATTTATCGCATGGAGGCCACTTAACCCATGGAGCACCCGTAACGCTTGCTGCACAAATTTACAAGTTCATCTACTACAAGATGAGCAACATTGATACGGGCGAAATAGACTACGATCAAATGGAAGAAATTGCTCTGCGTGAAAAGCCAAAAATTATCCTCGCTGGCTTTTCAGCCTATCCACGGACAATAAACTTTGCACGTATGGCCAAAATTGCCAATAAAATAGGCGCAATGGCTATGGCTGATATGGCTCATATTACCGGATTAATTGCAGCCAAGGTTATGGATAATCCCCTTGAACACGGCTTTCATGTTCTAACCACCACCACCCACAAAAGTCTGCGTGGACCTCGTGGTGCCATGATTATCTCTCGTGGTAAGGTAGGAAACCCGCTCCGCAAGCCTGAGAAAACTCTTGAGAACTTGCCCACTCTTATTGATAGAGCGGTTTTTCCCGGACTACAAGGCGGTCCGCACATGAATAAAGTTTTAGGCATCGCCGTTGCTCTCAAAGAAGCCAGCACCCCAGAATTCAAAGCCTACGGACAAAAAGTGCTTGATAATGCTCAGGCACTCGCTCAAAGTCTGATCAAAAGAGGTGTTCACCTTATATCTGGCGGAACCGATAATCACCTAATGATGATTGATGTAATGCGTAGCTTTAATCGCAATGGCGAAGAAATTCAAAAAGCTCTCGGCCAAGCCTCAATAACCGTAAATAAAAACGCTACTCCTGATGATGCCCTGCCACCCTTCAGACCCTCAGGCGTCAGACTAGGCACTCCCCCAGTAACCAGCCGCAACATGGGTGCTGCAGAAATGGATATCATAGCCGAATGGATTTGTGATATCAGCAGCAACAAAAGGCAACCCGAAGAAATAAAACCCTTAGTAAAAGCCCTCGGACTAAAATTTCCTACCCCCAGCGTTATAGTAAAAGACTAGCTACTATACTCAGCAAGAAGCAAGATGATAGAGAATCATCTTGCTCGGTCGTGGAAGCAAGGTGGTGCGCCAAAGTGGCTGACGTTAGGGGCTCTGCCCCGGCAAGGCAATAGAGAATTGCCCTGCTCGGTTATACTAAGCAAGGTTGTTATTGGAGTATTTATAGTTAAGGGCGTTGCCCAGCAGGGCAATAGAGAATTGCCCTGCCCGATTAACCTAAGCAAGGTTGTTATTGGAGTATTTATAGTTAAGGGCGTTGCCCTTAACAATCCCAGCAAGGGGATAAATATCCCCTTGCAACCCCTTGATAGTTCTTTGGGCTGCGTAAGCCCTAACAGGCTTACGCGCCCGAATTAAATAAACTACATCATGGCTTACTCGTAGAGCAAAGTTGCTATTGGGGTACTTATAGCTAAGGATTTCACCCAGCAAGGCAATAGAGAATTGCCTTGCACCCATGTAAGTAAGCAAGGCGATGCGCCAAAGCGACTATGGTTAGGGGCTCTGCCCCGGCAAGGCAATAGAGAATTGCCTTGCACCCATGTAAGTAAGAAAGGCGATGCGCCAAAGCGACTATGGTTAGGGGCTCTGCCCCGGCAAGGCAATAGAGAATTGCCTTGCACCCATGTAAGTAAGAAAGGCGATGCGCCAAAGCGACTATGGTTAGGGGCTCTGCCCCGGCAAGGCAATAGAGAATTGCCTTGCACCCATGTA
>JAXIUW010033342.1:0-15056 GCA_035591015.1 Cephalothrix simula
CATTAGTCGTCATTGTAGGCGACAGTAGCGCCATGTCATCGCCATCGCCCACGAACGTAGCGAGTCATGTTTTCGACCACAGCGCATCGTGTTCCTGCCATCGCTAGCGACCGCAGCGCTCCCTATTACCGCCATCGCTAGCGACCGTAGCGCCGATGGAAGTTGGATCGCTATCGAAGTAAGCGCCAAAATGTGCGATCCATTTCAATGACTAGTGCATTATTTGCGAAGAATCCTGTAAATCAGGGAAAAGTCAAGAACACGAGAAAAATGTTTAAGCAAATATAGTAAAAAAAGCAAGATATACAATCGCGAAATATATTCTAGATCGATTGCCAAATCTCCATTTGCCTGACTGCAAGAATTGTGATCCCTGCCTATCTCTGAGTTTTAAACTTTAGAGCCCAATTATGGTATTTAAAGCAATTAATTGAAGTGAAGATTACATTTAATCTTAATTTTAAAATCTGGATCTGGAATCTCTCTCTGTTAGGAATGTAAGCACCTTATTTGTTGTCTGTCATGTCAACTACAAAGATAATGACATTATCATTGCATGATGGAAAAGTTTTCTTTAATAATTTATTTATTTTTTAAAGATTAACATGGTCAAGAAAAAAAAGAAAAAAGCAAAAATACACGCTAAAAGCCGGCGAAAATCTCGGCGCTGCATATATATAAATGAACGTCAGGAAGGAAAGAACAAGGTAAGGTTTATTATATATTTTTACCTACCCCAGAAGGTGCTTTGTCGAAAACCCTTCTGTGGCCGGATGTTAAGGGAAACCCCGAATCCTTCAGGTAAGACCAAAACAACCTTCAATAGATTGTTTGGCATACCAAGGATACTTTTTGACGCAAATCTTGAATTCTTAGTAATATCATAACTAAATTTAGTTATGGTAATATCAGGTAACCCATGGGGGTTAGTTAAATGAGCCTGGACATAAATTAACACAGTGGTGGAAATTTTGGACCTAGGAATTTGGGTCATTTGTTATGTTTTGTATGGCCATCAACTTATTGCACCTACTTTTGGTATAACCCGAACGATTCAGGATGTTCCCTTAACATCCACTCCACCCACTAAAAGTGGGAATTTCTAAATTTTTCACATTTTTACGCCAGCGCCCACCAGGTGATGCAAAAAATTTAAAAACCGCCCCATGGTGTGTAACTTTCCTATGTATAGGGTTAATGGGTTCCGATGACCCTTGTCTTTAAATGGGAGGCCAAAATTTTACCGTTTTACGGTGCCTCATCCAAATTTCCCGTCCATTTGTGTAGTTGGAATTAGCAAGAAAATTGTATCAAATGACTCTGTTCGGAATACTTAGTATTCTTTGTTTTTTGCTGAATACTACGGTACCGTCCCTCTCAAACCCGCAATTAATTTTGATAGTTTTTAAAACGTTAACCTATATAAATAAAAGTTTATACCTAGGAATGAAACTTTTTATTATCGCGCATTATTTGTGTTAATCTGATAAGTCTTCACTAACAATTTGTATTCTTCTTAATGACAATTTTTAAGAGTATGTTGGGTTAAAACCTTTCGATAGCTTTAGTGTCTCACTTTAATTTAACTCTCTTGTAATCATTTAAATTTCAGATTGACGAAGCCGTTAAGCATTTGTCGCAAGAAGTGCATGAGCTCGGCCTCCATAGCACAGAAAAGGTATGTTTAAACGTTAGTTTCAAAGAAAACCATCAACTATCGTTTGAATAGTTGTTCAAAATCATCAAAAATGAAAACCGCCTTTGCAGATGATCTTATTATCATTTAGAGTTTTTAAAGATCTATCTATGACTGTCATTTTGTACTACCATCTTAATGGCAATCTTTAGGCTGAAAAATGTTGTAAAACCTGCCATCATAAAAGATTAGAACATAATTAAGAGAATCTCGTGTTCTGACATGTTTTATATGACGTTTTACATCACCCTGAATTTGCAACTGTAATGATTGCCGTTTCTTTTTGTCGTCATTTATTCTCTAACCAATATCACAAGGGAACTTGCAGAGTTAAAAGAGATAAACAAATTACTAATGAATCACTATTGTTATAAAATACCTGCCACAGCTTTATTGCATGAATTGATGATAGGAAAATTGAGATATAAATGAAGCAAGATTTAAATTATCTGTTATTACCCTAAATTTGTGAATATAAAAGCGAGAATTTTGATTTTTATATTTTTCGAATTTTGACGGTCTTTATGTCAATATTTTAGGATGTGAAATTACTTATAGTATCGCTGGCAATTGATCCTTATCAAAATTGATAAAAATGTATTACATTTAGAATACTAGTATCCAAAATTCTTTTTTTCACCGAATAGGGTTTCGCTGCCCTTTCCAGGTGATCATCACTAGGGGCCGAAATTTTGACGGTTTATTGTAGCTCATGGAACTTTTCCAACCATTTGTGAGATTTTGAAATGTAATTGTAAGCGCAACTGAATTTGTATTTTTGTATTCCCATTTCAGGTTGATTCAGAAATTCGAGAATTATCTCAAGAGCTTTGCTCACTCGCACTTGATGGTAGGGATGCCCAGGAAGATGTAAGTACTATAAATTCTTTTGCCAGTGATTATTAAAAAAGTCTAAATGATGGAACATCGGAATAATAAAAATAAAAATCTTTAAATTTTTTATGGAATAACAAAAATTTCCTAGTATATCCATAATCAGGGGATATGAAAACGTCAGATTTTAAAATATCCCCGATTTTTAATTTAAACTTTTGCTCATTTAGATTTACTCTAGTGAACGAGAGGATTTATCTCCTATCGTCTAAAAATACAGTTCGAAATACACAACAATGGGGGGGGGGGGTATGAGAACAAGTTTTTTAAAACAAATTAATTTAGATTCAACCAAAAACGTCGAAAAATACAGTTCGAAATACACAACAAGGGCGGGGGGTATGAGAACAGGTTCAAACTACTTTAGATTCAACCAAAATCTCAGGTCTTCACTACTCCCTGGGGTTCGCTAAATTGAACATGATGTTTTCCTAGTTGTAACGGATATACTCGAACTAACAGGAAGGCCACTAAGTTTAGCATTTAACACCTGGCTTTGCTATAAATATTTGATAGTAAAAATTATAAGAAATTTATATAAATTTTAAATCATTAACTACTAGACATTCAACCCAACAACATCGTGGATTAACAAATATTTTTCGCATAAAAAAAATTTTTGGAAAAAATTTTTTGCGAAAAAATTTTTGCTAATTAAACTTTTTATTTATTTTTACCTCTACCGATTATGTCATCAATTATAGCGTGTCATCTGGAGGTAGCTATTATCCAATTAGCTACGGCGCCGCTATTAAAGTGGGTCGAGAGGGAGGCGTCGAAACCCATCCAAAATTTTATTTTATATGAAATAATGGAAACTTTAATAGTCTCTCCTGATGACTCAATTTACGCTATCGATAAAAATATCCAAAAACATTTAATCACCGACTTCGTTTTTTCCCCTGGACTTTGATTTTTGCCTATCGACACAAAGAATAACGTACTGACCTGTTAACGTGCATTTAGGAGCGGGCGTTCCCCCTCCGTACGGTTAATACATTATCATGTAGGCTTTATTGCCATTAACTGCTAATTTAGCCCGTTTTACTTGTAATTCATTTTCAATTCATTTGTAATATTTTTAGAAGTTTTTATATATTTAATCGATACTCCCCGACAGAATCAGTCTTTTGAATAGATACTCCCTGTTAACCACCCCAAATAGGTCGGATCATGGTACTATCCTAACAACCTACCCCGTTGATTTGTCAGTTGAAATGTAGTGACTATTTGGGAATTGTATCTTAGCTGCTGAAGACTATTTGTATTGAATGTAATGATTTTAGTCTAAAATGTCACCCAGAGACATCTATTATGAAAAAGTAATAGACCCCATTTATATTTTTGCAGGGAGCTGAAGATTTGAACTTGCAATTGGAAATTTTGCCAACTAGAGAAAGGGTAAGAAATATCGATAATGAAAGTTTAATTTTAGGGAAGGTCGTAAAAATTTCTTCTTCTTTTGTTAATCAAAAAAGCAGTTTCCTGAAAGTTCAAACTACTGGCGTAGCGAAATGTTTTGCAACTCGTTGTCTATAATGAATTCATAGGCAATGAGCTGAGAACGGCCTGAAATGTTTTCAAATGTTATTATTTGAGATACATATGTATATGTAAAAAATATATTCAAACAATTAGTGAATTTCCTATGAAATGAACTATGCCAGCCAATCAGACTTCGAAACTGCAAAAAAAACTATTTTAAACATTTTTTGAAATAAGATATTTATATTTTGTACGTCATTCATATGGGACCGGAAGATTGCCAAGAATATCGGTGTTTAAACTGGGATTGCGTATTTTTGTTCACCGTTTGATCACCTAAACTTTAAAAAGGAAAGCGTTTTTCGTGAACATCAAAACATACGTCATTCTTTAAAGCGTATGTCCAGAACTGGGTTGAAGACGTACATTATTAGATGAATACATAAACATCTAAATTTTGATTACAGATTATAACCAATTTCATTGATGGTCCTGCTGCTATGTACCAGGAATTGTTATTAGATGTGTCTAGAGATGGCGACTTGGACGTAAATTGTCTCGGGTTAGTATCTGTAAGACTTTTTGCAGAGTTTGGAGAAATATGCCAAGGCCTATTGCCCCCCGCAGTGATACTTGGCTATCTTGATCAGGAACACTTTCCTCCATCTTTGAAATTATTAGCCAACGAATTCGCCGTACAGTTCCATATGATTCCTGGTCATTTCGTTTTGTCTTGTCAGTATGAGGGTGCTCTATATCTTTTTGACTCTCTTTTCAATCATAATCATTTAGTTAGTGTAATGCCTCAACTTAGAATGATATACAAAATCATGGATGATAAATCTGATAATTTTGTTAAATATATATGCCCTCAAAGCCAAGGAAATACCAATTTCTGCGGTTATTTTGTGACTGCTTTTGCCGTAAAAATTATCACTGAATATAATATTATAAATTCGACTAGATTTATTATATCTTCAATGCCGACACATTTGCACGACTGCATCCTCAGCAGCAGTATGACCCGGTTTCCTGAGGTAACATCAAATGAAAGTAGAAATGAGGTACATCAGTCTAGGTTTCAAGTGCATTACGCTAATATGAATGATAAAACTAAAAGAAATAAAAGAAAATCTTCCCTTGATCGTTACCATAGTATGACTGATAAGCAAAAAGAAGAAGTTAATCGCGCAAAACGTAAAGCCAGTTCTGAACGCTACGCGAGAAGTAAACGTTTAAAATCGAAATGCACATTTAATGAAACTGTCAATAAATATTTAAAGAAAATGCAGAACGATCCAGGCCCTACATTTGTGTGTTGTAGTTGTCATAGGTTGCTCTATCGACAAACTGTTCGCATTTTTAAGTACAAAAATTATCATAGATGCAATGAAGAGGATTTGCAACTTTGGATATCTCCAGTTAGATTAACGAATGACAAAATTTTTATTTGTCACACTTGTCATTTAAATATTTCTCAAGGTACTATGCCGGTTCAGTGCCATGCCAATAAATTACAGGCAGATGATCTTCCTGAAATATTTAATGATTTAACTGAACTCGAAGCAACCTTAGTTGCTCGTCGCATTTTTTTTATGAAATTGATTTCTCTACCTAAAGGCCAACAAAAAAAAAATTTGGGTCAGGTTGTTAATGTGCCAGTTGCGGTTGAAAAGGTTGCAAGTTCTCTTCCTTTACCCCCTGATAAAGCTGGACTCGTAGCTGTTTCATTGAAACGTAAGCTCAATTACTCAGGTCATCACTTAAAACAGTTAATCAGGCCACACAAGGTTCTTGAAGTTCTTGAGTACCTTAAAGACAACCATCCCGGTTACGCCGATCTCGTGATTGATCCTTCTGTTTTTGACGATGACTTTAATGAAGATGATCCTAATATTGAGCCAGGTCGCACCGAAGATCACGGTCAATCAACAGTTCAGGGTCAGAATATTGAACAAGGTCAGCCAGGTCGCACCGAAGATCACGGTCAATCAACAGTTCAGGGTCAGAATATTGAACAAGGTCAGCCAGGTCGCACCGAAGATCACGGTCAATCAACAGTTCAGGGTCAGAATATTGAACAAGGTCATATTAAAGACCACGATGATCATACTATGGATAATAATGAAACTGCCCCAGTGCCCACATGCATCATGCCCGAAAACCCCGAAGATCACGGGGTCAGTGAATTGTGTATCGCCCCAGGTCAAGGTAGATCACCGATCGATATAATGAAGGACTCAGAAGTTTTAGCTTTTCCCCATCTTTTTCCTAGAGGAAAGTTCGGATTTTCAATTGGGGACCGACAAAAAAAGATTTCATTAAAGAAATACTTTAATGCCAGACTTCTTAATTATACCGGTAGGTTTTCTCGATCCATCCCATACATTTTCACTGCGCAGTACCTAAATGAAATGGAACAAGTCCGATCGGGAGCATCGATTGCTTTACGTAAAATTAAGGGCAAAACAGTAAGTGTCCAAGACCTACGGTCCTCTGACACCGTGCGCGATATGAAAATCAAAGACCAAGTCATATCAATGATGCAAAGTGTTAGAGGGTCTCCTTCTTATTGGAAAAAATTTTCTTACGAACTTTTGGCTACTTGTCGTCAGTTAGGGAATCCGACATTTTTTTTCACATTGTCGGCTGCTGACCTATATTGGCCCGATTTGCTTCGTGCGATCGGAAAAAATCAGGGTAAACATTTTTCTGATAAGGATATCAAAGATATGTCCTGGCAGGAAAGGACCGATTTAATAAGTAAAGATCCTGTCACTGCTGCTCGCCATTTTCAATATAGACTGGATAACTTTATCAGGACAGTTCTAATTGAAGGTCAAGTCCTAGGGAAAGTTAATCAGTACTGTGGCAGAATTGAATTTCAAGTACGTGGTAGTCCTCATGGTCATTTTTTGATTTGGATTGACGGGGCCCCTGATATTGAAACGGCTAGTAATCAAGAAATATGCGACTTTGTCGATAAGTATATTTCATGTCAAATTCCAAACGTAGAAGAAGATCCAGAGCTAAATGATCTTGTACTTCGCCTCCAGACTCATCACCACACTAAGAGGTGTTACAAAAATGAAAAGCATAAAGTATGCCGTTTTGGATTTCCCCGTCCCCCGACCGACTGTACTATTATTTCTGAACCCATTCCTGTTCTGACTGCAGAGGAATTTGGAATACACGATGGTCTTGAACCTGAAGAAAAAAGACGCCTTCAAATTGAGTTCTTAAAAAAGTTAAACGAAAATGAGGCGCAAATCGGATCATATCCAGCAATTGTTCAAAAGGTCAAGGACAAGTTGATCGAACTCGAAAAAAGTCCACCTTCGACCCTTGATGAATTGCTGGCTTTGGTTGATATTCCAAAAGACCTTTATATGTCAGCACTGAAGTATTCGAAGTCAGGCAAAAAGATTTTTTATCGTCGTTCACCAGCAGAGATGAACATTAACCCTTACAATCCGCACATGCTCCGCGCCTGGAAAGGAAACATGGACATCCAATTTTGTTTGTCCAAGTATGAAGTAGTGCGTTATATTTGTAAGTATGTGACCAAAGACGAGGGTGGCTTTACGGAGGTATTAACTGCTGCGTCAAAAGAATACTCTGAGAACCAAGATACGCGAAAGGCTTTAGGGAAAGCAGCAAATACATTTTTGCAAGGTAGAGAAGTCAGTGCCCAAGAGGCAGTTTACAGATCACTTTCCCTTCGGTTAAAAAAATCAAATGTAAAATGTGTATTTGTTGCCACAGGGTTCCCCTCGGATCGCGTATCTATGATAAAACCAGAAAAAGATCTCTCAGACCTTGCTGATGACGATACAGATATTTGCTGGACTTCTTTGCATGACAAATATAGCAACAGGCCAGATGAATTAGAACAGCTAACTCTAGCAGAGTTTGCTACCGAATTCAGTATCACGCGTGGGAAAAAGCGGGAAAATAAGGTTGCTTCTGACGAATTGGTTCCAGGTTGTCTTCCAGAAGATGGGGATGATGATGATGATGATGATGATGATGATGATGACAATGAAACTGGTCCAAAAAGAAAGTTAAAAATGTTCAGGTTAAAGAATAGCTATACTCAGATCCAAGAGCGTCGTACCAGAGCTATTCTTCGTTTTCATTCATTTTCTGAAGCAAAAGAGCCGGACAAGTTCTTCTACTCTTTACTTTTGCTGTACAAGCCATGGAGAAATGAAAATGTTGATCTCTTGGCTGAACATGAAAGTTTCAAAGATTCATTTTTGTCATCAAAGTCGGTCATTGATCCTATTCGTTCCAAGTTTGAGAAGTATTCTCACTTGCTAGAGGGAACAATTGATTTGAATGACCCTCAAAATGTATGGGATAGTGTAGCTCCTGGAGTCGAAGCTGAGCAAGCCGATCAACGTGAAGAAGGTTTCTCCGTTGACACGACTCATGTCTTTCTTGATCCTCAAGATGTCCGCCATGACATTGATCTGTTCCCATACTCTCGTAGTGATGACTTACAGAAAACTGACGACGCCTTATCCGTTCTAAAACATCGTCCTCGCAGCATAACTGATGAAGAATTGTCCGATAAAATTTCGTCTCTAAATACCGAGCAGCGCGAGGTGTTTGATCAAGTGCAATCTTGGTGCATTGAGAAACGCACGTCATTATCAAACAACACTGAATGCGATCAATTGCTTATGACAGTAATGGGTGGGGCAGGTGTCGGAAAAAGTCATCTCATCAACACTCTCTATCATATGGCTGTCAGGGAACTTCAAAGGCCAGGTGATGATCCTGAAGCTATCAGTGTATTGATTACAAGTTATATGGGGACTGCCGCATTCAACATCATGGGTTGTACCCTCCATGCGGCGTTCGGTTTGGATAGGCCTCTCGGGGCTTCAAGAAGGGAGAAACTAATGTTACTTTACTCGAGTTTAAGAATACTAATTATTGATGAATTGTCAATGCTAACCTCGGATTTACTGTGCGAAATTTCAAAACGTTTGAATTCCATTTTTCCTGGCCAGAAATCTGATGTTCCATTTGGTGGCATATCAGTGATTTTATTCGGTGATCTTATGCAACTCGAGTTGACAATTGGTGGCAATCCAATTTATGAAGCACCGAAGAAAGTAACTCACATATTCGCCAACCCTTGGGATAAGTTCAAATATTTTGAATTAACTGAAATCATGCGACAGAAGGATGACCTAGATTATGCTAATTTACTCAACCGAGTTAGAACAGGTTCTCACACAGCACAAGATATTGAGAAATTGCGTTCTAGGGTAATCTCCAGCCACCAAGATTACGACGAATTTGCCACACATTTGTTTCACTTTAATAAAGACGTTGATGAGCACAACGAAAAAATGGTTGGCAAACTTACTGATAAGTGTCGTCAGATTTCAGCCATTGAAAAGCTTCCAGAGGGGTCTCGAAAAGGTAGTGAATATCAAGGTGGCCTCGCTTCTAATCTTTTACTAGCTGTTGGTGCAAGAGTCATGATTTCGTCCAATATCTCAGTAAGCGATGGTCTTTGTAACGGTGCTAAGGGAAAGGTAGTCGGATACATTGAAAACGATGGATCTGTATCTGTTCAGCATCCTGGTCACAGTCGACCCCCAAAAGCAATTTTGGTTGAGTTTGAGAACCCTCGTGTAGGCTTACGTGCCAAACATTTGTCAGCTGTGAAAGATAGGTTCCCAAACGCGGTCCCAATAATGGTTATGGAAAATAGATACAGTGACTCAAAAAAACGATCGATCAATACTCCAGGTCCAGTATCTCGACGCTGTCAATTTCCGCTCCGTTTAGCTTTCGCTGTGACTTACTATAAGGCCCAAGGTGAAACCATGGACCAGGTTACGTTGTCCTTTAAGAATATCCGGCCGGCCATGGCATATGTTGGTTTGAGTCGTTGTAGATCTCTGAATGGCGTCTTTATTCTCCATTTTGATCCCAAGAGAATAAAGCCCAATAAAAACGCTCTTAAGGAGGTTGAACGGCTTAGATCTATGTCAAGGTCCGACTGATCCCTCTAGTACATGTAATAGTAGATCTTGGTTGTCGTTACAAAATTGCGCTAAAATGTTGTTTCTTTTGTACTTCTGTTTAACGACATGTAGGAACAACGTGGGTACCCACAATATACAAGGTCTTTCATTAAATTGTAAAAATCCATTTCACGCTTCAATTCATAATATCATTTTTAGTTCTGCTTCATTGCATTATGATTTGCGTCAGAATATTTTGTATCATGAGTTCAAATCCCATCAAACTCTTGAACTACCAATGAATTTTTTAACTGAAGTCAAGGTTTTAAATCGGCATATATGAGCTTATTTATAAAATGAACGTCACATTTAAGAAGGTTATTTATTCAAAAACCAAGATTGCATGAAAGAGGAGAAAAAACGAGTAAAACTAGGTCAATTTTAGTTTTTTAAAAATTTTTATTATTTTTTTTTATCGAATTTTGAAAAAAATGTGTCTATGGTTTATAATGGGATTTCTATATGCGGATTCAAAACCTTGACTTCAGTTATTTAAAGATTGTTTGATGGGATTTGAACTTTAATACAAAACATTCTCATAATGCAATGAAACAGATTGAATTGAAGCGTCCAATACATTTTTACTAATTTATTGAAACACATTGTATGTAGAGACCGTATAATAGATTCAATATCGCCCAAATGTTTGACACTATTGGATCTTTTATATCTACAGAGTGTTTCAGAATGAATGTCCTTTTCCAGAAAAGGCGTATCCAGCCCAAAATAATTATATATTATATATGTATTATATATTATAATTATTATTATTAGTATAATTATGGGATATACATGATAATTTAGCGAATCATATAGCAACAAGCTACCCAACCCGAAAAATCCGCCCTAAACATGGTTTTTCTCAGGCGCCAATTTAAGTCCAAAATTTCGCGGCTCACATGCAGCTCAGTGATGTCAGTCGGAACAACAATTTCGATTCCGAAAGATTTTTTGGACTGAGTCCATTTAGCCAACTGCAATCCTTCAGCATCCCCAAAAAATAGATGATGTTGAATGAAGCATCACTGATAATTTTGTTCAAGGACAGTTTTTGTAGTTATGGAATCCTAAGACAATAACGGAAACCGCATCCTAAAATTTGCATTTTTCCAAGTGATACGGGACAAGATGCAAATCAATTTAACTTTATTTTGGAAAAATAAAATGAAGATGGGTTTTCAGGATCTTAAAATCCTTTCCTCTGTATCATCTCTAAAAATACGAATTTTGAATTGGGATTTTTTCATGGTCTTCTTGTGCTTATTACCAGCACTAATTGTGCACTTTTATCATCATTTTATCAGCTCTGATGGGCTAAACCAACTCAGTTTTTGATGCTGAATCCAAAAAAGCTTTTGGATCATTTTTCGCGGAGCTGTGAACCGCAAAATTTTAGACTTAAATTGGCGCCTGAGAAAAACAAAGATATTTTAAGGGTTGATAGATTATTTGGACGAAGCCCTATAATTGGTTAAAATATCATGTATTCCATAATTATTTTGTGCTGCATACGCCTTTTTCGGAAAAGGACATTCATTCTGAAACACCCTGTATTTCAATTACATGTACTCGCAGATGTTCGATGTCCCGCTTTTTCCCGTCTTCTAAACTAATTGAATTACATGTATGAACTCAGATTTTCGATGTCCAGCCGTCTTCTAAACTAGATTGCTAAAATGTTGTGTATGTTTATGGGTGTTTAATATAAGACACGTCGGAACAACGTGGGCACCTACCATTGTACACATAGTACAGAAATGAATTGAAGAATTGGAAGAAGTACTTTTCCTGTCTTCTAAGATTGCTAAAATGTTGTGCATGTTTGTGGGTGTTTAATATAAGACACGTCGGAACAACGTGGGCACCTACCATTGTACACATAGTACAGAAATGAATTGAAAAATTGAAAGAAGTACTTTTCCTGTCTTCTAAGATTGCTAAAATGTTGTGCATGTTTGTGGGTGTTTAATATAAGACACGTCGGAACAACGTGGGCATCTACCATTGTACACATAGTTCAGAAATTGATTGAAAAATTGAAAGAAGTACTTTTCCTCTAAGATTGCTAAAATGTTGTGCATGTTTGTAGGTGTTTAATATAAGACACGTCGGAACAACGTGGGCACCTACCATTGTACACATAGTACAGAAATGAATTGGAAAAATTTCTGTGAACCGATTTGTGAATTAAGTTCTATGGATAATATTTTTGTCCTTAAACTTTGCGCCGACCATTCAATTATTCAATTAAGGTCTGCGTTTTACCTTTTAAGTCAGCTTCATGGATTTTGATTTTTGAACAACGGCCAGGATGACGTTTTGATATTTATTGTACATAATTTTTGAATGAAATCAATTTCAGTTACATACATTTTTGAAATAATCCATAATTATACAATTTAAATGTAATTGCATTAATTTTTTTAAACTTAAATTTCAGTAAAATTGCCGCCCAGATACTGCTCTTTTTGTTTTTGTTTTTCAGGTGCATACTGTACTGATGGATTTTTTATAAAAAGTTTTTATGCGACGTTTAATGATCGTCATGATAAGTTTGACTTTGTGTACACAATCGAGCAGAAACTTTGAATGTGGAATCGAAGCGAGTGATATTTTCATGAAGGTCTTGGAATATGTGCAATGATATGGGTACCGTACGTTAATAGTTCGTGAGGTGATAATTATTTTACTCTAACTACATAGGAAACCCATAGAAGATAGCGTAAAATAATTATCACCTCGCGAGTTGTAAATCGAAAAACGTTTTTTCAAAGAGGTTCATTAGGCCGAACTTGAAAATTACGGACTATTGCATTTAGTATTTTAATTGTAAATAATGACTTACATGTACAGCGTTTAAACCCTATATTCCTAGCCTTTTTAATGTAATAAATGAATTTTATACACGTACAATGTATTAATTTTTGCAGTTTTTCTTTAAAAACATTTATTTCGATTGTGTAATTCTTATGAAAGTTATGTTGAAACATTTTCTTGAAGATAAATGTATACTGAAAAAAATCACGGTGTCCCCAAACAATGTTAAAAAATACCTCTCGCGATTGAGAAATACAGGCCGACTGGCATTAGGGATATTTTCACCAAACGTAAATGGCCCCGGCATTACAGAAATAACATTTTAAAAATTTCTCGGATTTCCGCATACGTCCATAGTATACGAAACCAGACACATCTAAAAGATTGAATGAATTGTTAGTCCTCGGTGTTAATCTGTGGTAGTATATTTTACTTTAAAAATTTTTCCACATTACTTCAATGCGCAGATCTAAAATGGGTATTTTACTAAACTTCTACGTGTTTAGGTTATATCAAAAATCTTACGTTTTAGGTTTATTATTTTTAAAATTGCACTTACAATTACAAATAACGCTATGTGTTATTATTTTATGTTATTTACCGAATTTAGTTTTCCCATGAAAACTGTTAAAATTTAGTGTATTTACATGTTGTCTTCATGGCATCTGTATGATTTTCACAACCATTTTCCATATCCTGTAACGTAATTCTGTAAATGATAACGATGAAGAAAAACCCATGTGTTTAAAAATTGTTTACCTTTTGCGAAACCAGTGTAGATTTCCGCGGTAATTAGTGCGATTTCTCGCGCGGAAATTTTTTGCTGAAAATTTATAATATCGCGGAAATTTATTTTACCTTCATAATTCGCGGAAAATATTGCTGAAAATCAATCGCGGAAATCTAATCGCCAAAATATTCGCGGAAATTATTGCTGAAGATCAAACGGGCTATTTTTGCGCCAAAGGTGTTGAGCAAAAAAAAAAAAGGTCATCAACCATACCAAACGGACACTTTTTGCGCCAAGGTTGTTGAGCAAAAAAAAGGTCATCAACTTCCGTAAACATACTGGTTTGGTATCGCGGAAATTTTTGGCTTCAAAAAATTAGGATCGCGGAAATTTAGTGCTCCCGAAAATGTATATTCCCAAAAATTGCGGAAATTTGATCACATACGAAAAAATCGCGCGGAAGTCCACACCTACTTTCCACCCTGGTTGCGAAACACAAAAAATGTGCACCCATGTTTAGCTGTATTAAGTGAGTAAAAATCTTAAAGGATCAGTTAACAAAATTAGTTATATTTTTACATGTATATTTAAAAAATCCTGCAGATGCCATAAAACATTCCTATGTGGTACATGTACATTATTAACGACAATATTTTTATCTTAATTATTTATTGTGTATTGAAAGATCGGGGAGGTGTAATGTATGTACATGTAGCAACAAAATTTCATTTTGTTATCTAGTTATACGGTCTTAAACGATATGAGGATTTCGAACGAAAGGACCACACCAACCAAACCAATCAAGTCATTCTCGGATAACTAATCCAGCAAAACTAAACCCTAAAAGGGGACGTATCAGCTGTTAAAAATTCAATTTTTCAAATTCATGCCGCATAACTTCCTGACTTTTTTTTTTTAATATTTAAAAAAAGTTACAATTGAAATTATTATTCCATTCTTCCTGAAACTCATTCAGTAAAATTAGTTGTTTTGGACATTCTTATCTTTGCCTTGATCAACACTGATATTGTGTTAACTACTGCGGGTAATATCGTTGTCGAAGTAACGAAGCCTGTTGACTTGAACAAATACCGCTGTTAGTGATTCGAGAATGACTATATTTTTTGTTCGTTACTCGTCCGATAGTACCATGGATTAACTAACCTATAATAGTACCAGATAGTTTATGACTAAAATGATAGTACCCTTATGTAACCATTTCACCTCCCACTACATATAATTATGTATTTGACACGTGTTCAATAATATAGCATTTTGTATATTTTATATTATTTCTGTTGTCACGTTGACAACATGAAAATGCGTTATATTTTGAACACTTTGTCAAATACACTCTATATGTGATTGGTCCTCGTTCTGTACA
>JAXIUW010035564.1:1703-14979 GCA_035591015.1 Cephalothrix simula
AATAAATTCTTGACCGTTTTTATAATTATATCAAGACGTTTTTATTGCACTCATAAGCAGATATTTGAAATTTGTTTTATTTTTGATCATTCGTACGGATTGTCCACACTTTCCACCCTGGATGCTTGATAAAAATAAAATTACCTTAATAAAAATGTTAATAAAACGAAATAACGCAGGGCTCTTACTGGAGAAATTGACCCACGCGCGCGGTGTGTTTGCGATAATAATGAAAAAGGCTGAAATGTTAGTTATGGGAGACATGAAATAAACTAAAACATATGAAAAAAGGTAGTAAAAGTAGATTTCAAAACAGAAAAATTGAATGAGATGAATAACAAATAATTAATGAATGAATGGGATACACATTTAGTTATTCCATCTATGACCAAATATAAATGTTTTTATTTAACAATCGTTCACATTTGGCCGTAAAGGTACGTACGGAGGGGGAACGCCCACACCTGCACCTACATCTACAAGATCCGTGCGGTTTTGTTTAAATGGTTGACCGAAAATTCCGGTCGTCAAATGTAAAGAATGTAAGCTTAATAAATGAGGGGTAAATATAAATGTAAAAACTCCCGGCTTAGACTTGGTGAGGAGATCATCAGGAGGAACCATCAGAGTTTTCACTTCAGGTGGATGAGTTTCGGCGCCTGTTCCTCTGTCGTACTCTGATAATTATTTTAAAAATTTTCTTACCTATAAATTAGTTTTCTTCTAACACTTCTTTTGAAAAATCCACTGCATCCATTACAGGCCAATATACCATAATGTTTACCACTCGAAACATCTCCACAAACAACACACCTTAGACCTGGTGAGCTACGCCTGATAGGCCCGGGGCTGCCGTGACCAGAAAGTGGGCCGCACGATCCGATACTTGAACCAACAGAAACTGTAACGGCTGGTGATGATAATGGTGATCCGGGATTTGATCTGCTGAAGTCAGTTACTGGACTGTCTCGATCGTTCTTCAAGTCGGAGTCTGAAATTGAGAGATCTACGAAATAGAACAGTTGTGAAGTGAGTGGATGCATTGCTGAGAGCACAGCTGATTTCGGAAGAAGCCAATATGAACACAGAACTTCGCGCCTATACAGAAGTACAGAACAGCAGTATTACTGTGAAAGTAAGTGTAGATAAAACAAGAACATGTAATAAGTATAAGAAATTAATCAAGACAAGTAAAAAATGTAGCAGTATATATTTCAAAAATTAAACTATGTTATGAATATATTGTTTTTCCATGGCTGGGGGTTTTCTATTGGTAAAAGTGTGCATATATCTCGTAATCTGTGTTCAATACTTTCTGATATATTGCATAGATTTTGATATACTACACTGAAAATGATTGAAAAATCAGTCAGCCAGGGTTATGACAACAAAACACTATACGGCGCCTCGTTTAGCAATACGCTGTAAAAAATTATATATTCACTATAATAAATAAAATATTATTATAACTGGCGTAGATTTTACTTAATGAGTGGGGGGAATCCCATCACGAATTACCTAAATTCGGTGATTAGTAATTGCTTTGTAGTAATCGTGTTTGGCTTTCTTGATTCGTGATTCTACCTTGTGTGATCTTGAATTGCTTTTAGGCTTAGGTGATTCGTGATGGGGTGATACAGATCACGAAAGCGTTTTTTATGAAAATTACGAATCACGAAGGCCGTTTTTTTCCAATCAGTATAATCACGAAATAAAGCTTTACGCCGTCAGTAATCTTTAAAAGTAAATATGTAAACAGATATGGAATAAAGATTGCGCGGTAGAATGCAAAAAAAGTTCCTTTTTTATTTTTGCAGGAGATATTTTGATCTTCAACGAAACTCATTTATTGTTCCTAAAGTCAATTGTTTAAGAAGAGCAATAAGAACTGCAATAAGAACAGATGCTGGAATTGAAGTGACCGGAAGTAAGTTTAAAACCCATAGACGCTAAGAACTGTTAAGGCAAAGAAAAACCAATTTCGCTCTGTATCGTTAAAAGTGACACACTTTTGGTCCATAACATGATGTCACAATTAAAGTCGCCATCTTTTTGTTACAAAATTATGGTCAAATCTTAAGACTTCAAAGTCTTTTTCACACTTAATTGCAAGTTTCTTGATACAAATCTTTGCACTTTAAATTTGCTTTCTGCTACTAAGCATCATTTCCGACTATTTGAACGGCGCAAATAAACGCATGTGCCGAAAAGTTTGATTTGGAATCAAATATCTAGACAGCCTTCAACAAGTATGCGCTAAAAAGCGCTAAGAATCGGTTTTGTTTGAGAAAATCATCGTTTTTGAATTGAATCAAGAGTTTATGGATAAAAGATGCAGTTGTCTAATGTCCGCAACTCCATGCGCCTGCTTGCAGACTTTTCAATAACGGGATTCGGAAATTTTAACAAATTAGACATTAAGTGAATTTTAAAAGACCGGATAGACAATATTGACTTTGCCTTTTAATGAAATGTATATATTTCATTTCAAAAAAGTTTTGAATTTATACAAAAAAATTGTTTTGAATCCCTCCAAATAAATGAGCCGCGTTGCGTAAATTAATCTAAAAAGTATTTAAAGTTCAAATTTTCACGTTTGAAAAATATAAAAGTCTAACCTATATATTCCCTATTTTTATGGGGAGGTTTTGTTTTGATGGGCTAACGCTTCCAAATTACAGAATGTTTTTGTCTACTTTTGACAGGTTTGACCACAAATACACCCCTGAAAATTATTTTACGCGCCACTTAGGTTTTTTATTTATCATTTTTGGGCTTAAGAACTACCAGAACTTATATTGGCGAAAATGGTCCTCGGAAACTATTTATAGAATGCTAGTTTAAAATGGTTGAAAATATTCTGTAAAAATGAGAAAATTCGAACACAAATTTTTTCGCGAAAAAATTCAAGAAAGGCGCGGACATAATTTTAAAAATCTACATGTATTCAATCTTTGATCAAAATCTAAAATCATTGATCATCATTACCAAAGGCAAAATATAAACAAATTTTATAATAATTCGTGCTAATTTATTACTTTTATTGCTTTTGCTAAATGATAAATGTTTTAAATTATTATTTATTAGATTATTATTTTAATTTTTATGATTTATTGCTTTTTATTACAAAATATTGGCCTACCTGATTCATTTAAAAGTCGAGACATCATAAAAGCCATGATTTCTAGATTTTGTATGTAAACTTTTGAATGAATTCACCGAAATATAACCAAAAATGTACTCCATGACCCACACAAATGATATTTTATTTTTAAAAAAACTTTAATTTCAATAATTGACAGTCGATTTGTTAATCTAGATAATCACGTTCGTGGTTTCTTATTGGCTGAAATAATTTTTGTTTGACAGAAAGACGAATATATCAATTCAATACTGAACAATTCAATTCAATTCATATTGTTCAAATTGAACAAATATAATTATTCAAACTTGAAAAGATCATAGAAATATAAATTTTTTTTCAGTGTATTGATAAAAATAGTTGCGAACTATTTTCAAGATGGCCGCGTTTATGTTTTGAAATTTTATAGTTGACCAAGTGCAAAAATGACCAAGTATACATATAGACACTATTGTATGTTTGCAGGTGTGTTTAAAAACTGTATCATTTATGCGTCGGCCGAAAATCAAATATCAAGTTTGAAAGTGTAAGTGAAGAAGGCACGTTTTCAGTTAGAATTGAATTGTGTTTTACAAATAAAGTTTTAGAGTTTCTTTATGTTTTCTTAAAACCTCATGGTTAAACCCTCTTGGCACCCACGAAAGCACTAAGTTTGTGTCAACTTACTTTTAAAGAAGTGATACTAGACAGTCATAATCGGTAAATAAAAGTAAGAGTAGGCAAAATGCACAAAAATATTTGCGATAAATGGCAGGGTGGTTTCTCTGAAACGATGCGGTCGAATGTCCAAGAATTCTTAAAATTTTTCCGTTTAGTTAAAAGTTTGTCTGTATGTACCGTACGATACATACGAATTCGGACAGGGATGATGCTTGATCCAAATTTGGCTCAATTAAAAACGTTTTTAATTGAGCCAAATTTGGATCAAATGTGGTCCGAGGTGAGGTGCAGCATTTCGGAAAATAATTATATCATGTATAGCTCCGGTTCGCTAACAAGTTTTTCGATGCCGCGGCCATTGGTGGAACCGTTACCGACGCCCGTTTCGGTTTCAACCGGATCTACCTATCGAAGAGCTAGAATGGTAAAGATAGGTTTTTAGAACGGTTTCAAATATAAAAAGTATATATAAATAAAATTAATATAAAATAATTCAAGACGGTCACAATTAAAAAACAAGTACGTCGATCAACTATGTTTTAGATAAAGACCTTTTTCTGAACCGTTCTGTACTTTTTGTGTCGATGTGGACCGTTTTTTGCCGTTCTGCGCGTTCCAAGGTAATCTGAACCGTTCTGAATCAACCTATCCAATTTTCGTTCCGATACCAAATGTATGGATTCTAAATATCTGGAACACTTCAACCTTTTTTCCCTTGTTAGATCATTTACCTTAAAATAACGAATGAAAAATAAAACAAATTCGTGTTAAAAAATTGACTTTCAGAAGTTTTAATGGTCTTGAACTGGTTTCAATGTTCTTTAATTAAGGGGTTTTGGGGCCTGAAGAAAGGAAATCTAATTGTAGTAATTATATCGCAGGGAGCCTGACCAAAGCAGAAGAATTTTGATTTCTTTGTCATGTCTTGAAATCAAGTATCGTTAGACAATTTTTTGTACCTTTTAATGAATTTCTCTCTCATTTTTAGCATTTACAAGTGACAATTTAATTCTTTTTGACAAACCCACGCCTGATATTGAAGATTAAGATCGATTTTCGACGACTAATTTTATCAAATCACTGTCAAGTACCCCAAACGAGTCAGTTTATTTTATTTCCCCGCGCTAACTAAATTTCTGAACCAACTTTTCTCCCGCCGGCGGTAGCAATCAAATTTTAGCGATCGCTACTGTTTGATAGAGTACTGATTCGCCCTAATTAAATGATGATACTGCTTGATGGCCTCCTAATGAAGTTTTCTTGATACCTATTATTTATCGAATCAATCAGAAGCGAAATCTTTTTACTTTGAAATCAAATTGTCGGGTTTTCGCGAAAGTCCCACAGGATAGCACGATCAAGGACCGTTAGAGAGCTTGTCGGAAAGCGCAAATTAAAGCTGTTAGCGGTTGAGTGGGACGCCAGGAATACTTAATTTATGCCAAGTTAGGAAGGAAAATACTTAACTTAGATTCATTAATATCGACTTATCTTCAAGTTTGAGATTTCTAGCGTAAAATCAATTTCAAATTTCAGAATTGGAAAATCAGTTTAGAAATGATTGGATCCGGAATTAGATTATTTGCTATTAATGGCTTAATGCGACTGAATTGGTCAAGAATCCCGTCGTTGATTCTGTTTTTAATCATCAGGGAATTTAACAATTGAAAATGTTCGGGCATAAAATTGTTTTGTGTGTATTTGAAACCGCGCATAATCGCGCTGTGGTGTTTTTTATTATAAAAATTGCTTTATTTTTTTCAGTAATAATAAAGGCCATTGAAACTTGGGAATTCTTTATGATGTAAAAGAGGCAGGTATTTTTTTTATAAACTCATTATAATTTGATTTTGTTTATGCCATAATAACAAAATCTACGAATAAAAAATGTGTATAAATAATGGTTATAATAATACTTAATTTTGTATATTTGATATATACATTTTGTACTGCTAATTATTAAACGAGATTGTTAGATATTCATTTAAGGGACGCTGTTCCGAGAATGGATATTCAATACCAAGTTTACCAATTACATGTAGCAGTATTCAATGTACAAAATGTACAATAAAGTGTTATCGTAACCGTTTTATACCATGACTGATTTGTTTTCGATAAACTTTATCAAAAACTATGCAGTTTATCAAAAACTGTGCAGTTTATCAAAAATTGTGCGTATATCAAAAATTGTGCGTATTTCAAAAAGTGTGCGTATATCAAAAAGTGTGCTTATGTCATAAAGTGTGCGTTTATAAAGAAGCGTGCCGAAAACGTGTACACATGTCACAGATATACGCAATATTTTAACAATAGAAAATCCCTCAGCCATGAAAAAGAATGAAAAGAAAAGAATGAAAAAATATTTTAGCATTAAACAATAATACACCGATGTACTGGCGTTTCCTGTCCTCTGCGTGCGTTTAGTGTCCGGCATGTGCAATAATAGAGAAGGTAGGACAATATAAACCAGTGGTTAAGTGCCCTCCTTATGTTTTCAAAAGTCCCAGAAAATACTCTCTGTTTAAACTGAGAGGAGTAAAAACAGAAAATTTCGGATTTTTGGACCTGGAATTCCCGTTATTTTCTGATCATATAAATTCGTAAAAAATCCACAAACGCGGTAATTTGAAATTTTATGATGGTGAAACGTATCGCCGTTAGTTCGCCTTCAAAGCACCAATATAAACCCATATTAACCCAGACTGAAAACTTGGTAGTGCGTGACAGAATTATTCTATCCACGACCATCAACGGTTTCAAATATATTTGGCAAATTCAGGTCAATTAAAGGGTAAATTATATGATTTTAAATCTGTTAATTATATCAGGATTGTTCGCGCAATGTCATACATTTTAAGGAGCAGTATCTTTTTAATTTCTTTAAAAAAAGTCTGCTAAACATAACAAAACAAATATGGAAAGACCTTATCAGTAAAATATTAATTTGTCGCATAGATGTTTGTTTTGCGCATATCTGCCAGAATCTATCACGCTTTTTCTACATGGTTATGGTTTTTCAAATCAATTGTAAATTAAGCGGTATATAATATTTTATATTTTTAACTAACCATTTTTATCTCAATCAAGATGGACATTTTTACGCAACTATATACGCTATTTCCCGGCCGTCGCAAGTGAGACTCTCCCGCTGTTTTCTGGATCCTTGTGGAAACCCTGATCGAATGAACAAATCCAAAATTTAAAAAAGAAATTTGGCTTAGGGCGGCGCCTCGCGTCGACGGCGTTTCTTCAAGAATTCAGAAATCAGAATAGGCCCCGCTTTCAAACTATTTGTTCCATTTCCTGACAATTTATCTATACATTTCTGAACTCGAAAGTTTTTGGTTGAGTTTCAAAAAGTCGCATGAAGAAACTAATAAAATTAAATTTTTAATAAAAAAATTTTGTAGCTTTACTCTTAATCTAAATATCTTATATCATTGTTTAAGAGTTAAATTTCTATCTCATTTATACATTTTGTTTATAATACCAATAGGTGCAACTTTCTGTTATAAACGTTAAACATAAATTTTTTTGGGGTTCGCGAAAAAATTCACTGTGTTATAAAAATTTTTTTTAAAAGATTTTTAAAATATAAAAGGAAAATATATCGTTACATTGCAAACATTTTGCATAGAAATAATATTTGGTTTGATGCAAAAAATTTAGGTCATGAAAATTATAAAAAGAAGTTTTTAAAAAATATGCATGAATTTTTTTGGCGCATTTTTTCAAAAATCATGTTTAAAACATAAATATATATTAATTACCTTCACTGAATGAATCACTTTGATTGTCTAAATCCATTTCGGGTCTTTGAATCACTTCTGTGTACTGTTCCATCATTGCGGACATGGTATCACACCTTTCGACACACGTTATCAAATGAAGCTCTGAGTTGATGATCTTTTCCTTTTGTAAATCTAATCATGATCATCGATGCTCTGGATTTTCATCTGTATCCATCCTATTTGATGAATAATTATTAAGCCAAGTTGACATTTTAGATGGCATAATTCATGAAGAGGAAAAGCGCAATGACGCGTGTGGGAGATCTGATTCTTCTCTTCGCTGATTGGCTCGCGGTGGAAGATGAGGAGGGACTTTATCTCTTTGCGACATCGACTTAGCAATCATTAGTAGATGATGATTTTGGATCGATAGGAGACCTGCTGTTGGAATCGTGACACCGCGAATTTGAGTACGGTTAAGAGGATATAGGATGATCTAATACCTGGCTTACGGTTTACGCATGTTATTAGGAAAATATGAAACTAAAAGGCTTTCAAGAGACAGTTTAAAAAAACCTAAACAGCTAAATATTAAATCAGCTAAAAAGCGGATTTGTGGTGTAAGCTGCAATTTATAAACATGCTTACTGGTTTAGCCACGTGAATTGGAGATAGAAAATCATGTCTGTCAGAATAGCTTAATATAAGGCGCTTATATAATTATGTCGAAGGACATGATGTCACTAAGAAATTATGAATGTACGTGGTCTCGGCTAGGAGACCCGTGTTCAATCCTACCCACTCAGCTTGGCCCTTCCGACGGAACATAACACTACCGAGTTTTCAGGCCTACTACCTGATGCTGGGTGGCTCGGTCGGCGCCCGTTTCGGCTTTAAAAATGCAGAGGGGGGACCGAGGGTATATTACTCGAAAAAAGCTAACGAGATTTAAATCAGTGATTTTTGATTTATCGTGATTCTAATCAATTGATTTCTGATTTTCATTATGATTCGAATCAAGTAATTCCTGATTTTCATGATTAGAATCAAATTATTTCTGATTTCTCAGCAAAGGTGTACGTGATTTAAATCAGTAATGTACCCCTCGGCGGGGACTTGGTCTACTAAACAGGTCACAAGGGAACCACTTTAGAGTGAAAGACGTCCTTCAATTGAAGGGGATCGTTCAATCGAAGGATAGGAATTTCTTCAATTTTGTTGTTGATTTTTGTCAAAATAACTACGGACGGAAAGCAAGTTTTGGAAAATTTTAAAAATTGCTGGTTATTCATATAGGCATTTAAGTCAAGGATTATATTAGCATAAGATAACGTTCCTCGTGTAACAGAAAGTTCAATTTTTCTTTCGATAACCTTTGCTCACAAAATTTCAAACCTTGACCAAAATTGGAAAATCTGGCCGGATTATAAGCGAAATAGGAATTGAAAGGTAAGATGTTATAGTTTTTCCATAATTGGTGGAAGTTGTGCCTAAATATGGCCATTTTCACTACGAATTTTTAGATGAAATGGATAATTACCTATTTTAATGGTAATAATGAATCCTATACAGTTGCTTGTTTATTAGAAAATAAGGCTATCCTTCAATTGAAGGACGTCTGTCGATCTGCGGATAACTTTTGATTGGCGAACAGGCACCCAGTACAAAATTGAAAACGAGGCCACGTTCTCAGGAGATTTTGAATTTTATTCTTCGATTGAAGTGTCTACTTCGATTGAAGGACGTCTTTCAATCTAAGATGGTAATTCCTTACCTGCTAAAGCGCCCGAAAATCTCTGCGTAATTTAGCGTAATTCATATGGCCAATGTTATAGTGTGGGCCCCATTCTCTAATCGCCTGGGTTGACCCGTTTCTCTTGTTGTTCATAGAAATAGCGAAGGGTTGATGACTTAAATTAACATGCGCGGAATTGTGCGCTGTTTTTAAAGTCAAATGTGAGCCACATCTCTTGTTCACATCTATATGTATTGGCAATGTACTGTCCTTGCATATGCAATTCAGATCATTATTTCATTTTAACGAATGAGGCATTTGAAGGACTCATTGGCCTCATCGTATATACATGCTTGCAGGGGGGGATATACAGATAGTATGACTTTTTTCGTCGGACCGGCTTTTATTGTCCGACCTTTCCTATTTAAATGTACATGCCGGATACTGAACGCCGGGGGGGGGCATGGCAAACCGTTACACCGGACCTCGGGGTTACTGCACGCCGTTATACAAAAAAAAAATGTTGGGCAGAAGTTTCGTCCCTTAATGTTGTCAAAATAAATGGCAATCACAAATGGCTTTGATTTTTTTGCTGGACAATGCATGTAAAAACAAATCTTCGAAATTACCTGAAGTCACAAGTCTGCTATCATTTTTGATCATTTTTGGTTAATTATTTTCACTTTTATACATGTAAATTAATTACAATTTTATGATAATAAACGTGTGTTTGAAGTCAAAATATACATGAAATTGCCATGAAATATGGAAATCTTAGCCATTAATACTTTTTATAAACTTATATCCCTATAATTAAACAAGTTAAAATCGAACTTTTTGTGTTAAAATTGATAAAAAACAAATATTTGAAAGTACAGTTAAATATATATTTGCTTCCGTGTCAACCAACGCAGTTTTTGGTTGCCAGGGAAAATTGTTTGGTCGACATAAGGTTTTTACCCCAAATTATAGGGATGTTATCTCATAATGGACGGTCTCAGGTGCAATAAATTGCTGACATCTCGATGGTTGATGAAAAAATATAATACTTTTTATCCACTTAACTTGATTTGTTACAACTTTGACGCATTGAGCGAAAATATTAGCGGGGATTCTACTTGGGGGTTTATGAAGTCCCACTAAGTTTGGTGTGATTTTTCCAGTAATGCACAGATTGACTGAAATAAAGTTTAATCTACTATGATGACAAAATTTGGCTTTGGTTAACCATGTCTACAGCATCGTGTATATGGATGCATTTGACTAATTCCACCCATATATGTACCCAGAAACTTGCCTAGTTTTGTGATCTTTTGTCCGGGAGTTTTGTTGATCTATCAAAAATATTTTCTCATCGTTTAGTTGTTTTTTTTACAAATCGCAAAAATCTAAAGCAAAACCAATTTATTAGTCATTTAAAGGTGCACAGGTCCGAGGGGTATTACTGATTTAAATCACGCACATCTTTGCTGAGAAATCAGAAATCATTTGATTCGAATCATCATAAAAATCAGAAGTCACTTGATTTGAATCATGAAAATCAGGAATCACTTTGTTTCGAATCATCATGAAAATCAGAAATTAATTGATTCAAATCATGAAAATCTCGTATACGCTAGCTTTTTTGAGAAATGTACCACTCGCACAGGTCCCTTAGGCTGCCGTAGGAGGCTTGAAAATGCTTTCAAATGTATTTAACTCAGGGGGGGGGTTGTCATAAAATCTCAGACACCAACCCTCATGAAATGATTTTTTTCAAATTTTCCGAAAACACCCACCCACCCCTTAAATTTATGATGCGGGGTAAATTTTATGACATTTCGCAAAAACACCCACCCATTTTAATGACGCGGTTACTACTTTTACATGTATGACCCTTCTCGTAAACACCCACCCAAAATTATTACCCAGTCGCGACATTTTTTTAGCTTTTATGACATTGCGTGTCAACACCCGCCCCATATTTTTCTTAGCAACCGTAAATTTTCCTTAGCAACTGGGCATTTTCCTTAGCAACCGTGCATTTTCCTTAGCACTGGCATTTTCCTTAGCAACTGTGCATTTTCCTTAGCAACTGGGCATTTTCATTTTCCTTTGTAACCGTACGTTTTCCTTAGCAACTGAGCATTTTGCTTAGCAACTGGGCATTTTCCTTAGCAACTGGGCATTTTCGAAATTAGCAACTCTGCATTTTCCTTAGCAACTGGGCATTTTCCTTAGCAACCGGGCATTTTCCTTTGTAACCGTACACTTTACCCAGCAACATGTGCATTTTTGGAGGATTTCGTATTGCAACCGACAACTTCGTAGGATTTTCCTCATACTATAAGGAAAATCTTTGGAATTAATGCCCAGAATTTTTTTTTTAATTTAGAATTTTTTATTTTAATTATCATACACTTATAATGAATATTTACATATGATACGACTCAATGAGATTAAATACTATAGAAAAGTGCAGAATAGGCCGAAGAAAGGTGACTGGTGAAAGACGAGAAGGATAGAAATGTCATGAAATGGCGTATTATATAGGTCAGGCTGTATAGGTATAATGGCAAAAAATACAATAAAATAATGCCCAGAATTGCTAAGGAAAATACACGGTTGCAATAAGAAATCCTCCAAAAATGCACAAGCTGCTAAGGAATACCCGTTTCTTATCAAAATGCCCGGTTGCTACGCTAATAATGCACAGTGGCTAAGGAAAATCGTCAAAAAACGCACGGCTGCTAAGGAAAATAGACGGCTGCTCTCTTCCAAAAAATGCACAGGCTGCTAAAGTAATACCCGGTTGCTGGGTAAATGTATGGTTGCTAAGGAAAATTCCGGTTTCTAAGGAAAATGAATGGTTACTAAGGAAAATTGTCAAAAAAGTACGGTAGCTTGGGAAAAAGCTCAGTTGCTAAGGAAAATGCATGGTTGATAAGGAAAGTTCTCTGAAAAAGGTCTGGTTGCAACGGAAAATGCCACCGGAGGAGGAAAAATATGGGATGGGTGTGGACACGCTGCGTGTGCCACACGCAATAAAAAAGTGTCGCGACAGGGTCATAATTTTGGGTGGGTGTTAGAGAAGGGTGCTTTTGAGAAGGAAAATCTTCAGAAAATACATGTAGATGGTTGCTATAATATTAAGAAATTGAATTGAAAAAAGTCCCAAACAGGGTTTTTCTTCTTCCATATTCATAATTTTGGGTTTTCGGTTTTATGATATTTGTCGAAAACACCCTCTAATTTTATGAGAAACCGGTCTGATTTTATGACCTGCATCGAGAGCATCCCCCATGCTTGATTTTATGACCACCAAAAACACCCACCCACCAGGTTGGTGTCTCATTTTTCTGAACAACCCCTCTGTAATTTCAGCAATTTTTTCTTCTTAAACATAGTGCAAAGTGCTCTGGACATGCTTCCGACAACCTGACGTATATCAAAGAACCCATGATTAGCGTCATTAAACAATTCGGGCTGGCACATTAACATCCGACCACTAAGAGAGTCACTTGGTCTATTTTGCACCGTTATTTTCGCTAAAAACTAACCCCCCACCCCATCATCTAGTGTGTAACTTTTCATGGCTTTCCAAAAATGTATATTTTTAATGGGTTCCAATGCTACTTCAAGAAGGTCTCGACGGGGGACCGAAATGTTTACTTTTTTCGGTGGCTCATCAAATTTTTTCATCCATTTGATTAGGCATGCTCTTTCTAAAAATTTATAGGTTTAGAGTGCTTCCTTTTCCCTAATATGACCTCTAGCAGGGGTGGGGCGGAACATTTTGAGTGCCTCATCAATTTACTTGTGTAATGCTAACTTACGTAAAATACGCCCGGAAGATGCGATCGAATCGGAAGAGCATCTTGCATTTCATCTGCTTTTGCAAAAAAGCCTACAGCTAGCATACTCCATACACCAGCTATACAATGGACGGGTACAACACCTGAAATGGAGATAATGATATTGGCTAATGACGAATAGCGTTTTATAAGTACAGTCACTAACTCTCTATCG
>JAXIUW010037786.1:0-14913 GCA_035591015.1 Cephalothrix simula
GGATATTGGTCTATAAGCCACTGTCTTTGAGTAAATTGATGTAGCGTGACACATGTTTGACGATTTTTTCATTTTTAGAAAAAAATTATAAAAAATTCAAAATAGCGCCACGGGCTCCCAAATGGGTCCCGGGCGCTAAAAATTTCAAAATGCCATTTTTTCAATGATACACCAATCCCTGAAAATTTCAAGAAAATCGAAGGACATCGACTGAACAATCGAATTTTATATACAATGCCTCTTAAGTATGTTGCTTGGTATAAAGCATACTAATGACGTAAATCTTGGAATATCGGGTGATGGGTATTAAATAAAATACATGTAATCCAGAATCAGCAATTTCGCAATTGTTATACATGTTGTACTTCGTGTTATGCTTGATATGCTGAACCACGTTTTGTGAGTGCCACTCTTCAGCCAACTCCCCAGTCCCAACCAGGTGGGACAAGAAATGAACACTCTCCATGCCATAGGCACAATTTTCTCGCCGAAAGTTTAACGTTTTATTTAGAATCATTTAAAGTTAACTTCCAATCGTTCAAACGACACCTCTGAGCAAACATTCATTTTATTATTGATAAATTCGCCCAAGTCAAATGGTTGTATTGGAATTTGTCATCTTGGGTTATGATAGCTAACTGACCATTTAGCGGTGAAGCGGAAGAGGTACATTTGGCCAGCAGACATATTGGATTTTGACCTCTGTCAAATTTCTCACCATGTGACATCATGACAGGGGATTTATCTTTCTTAAAGTTAAAAATCTTCCTTTGTTTTGGAATTTCTTGGTCTGTCTTCCTGCTGTAACGAACAGGTGAAAATAATAAACAATGAGACAAAACAGATTTTGGTAATTTAGGATCCAGGATCCGAGGGATTAATTTCATGAATCCCGTGCATGTTCGCATCTGCAAAACAGCAGGTGTAACTCGCAATTTGTGGGTTGAAACATTTGACGTTATCTTTATATGATCTGTAATGATTGCTTTGACTCATTTTTATGTAGCAAGATGTATTGATAGAAAATACATCACTTTTTTATATGAAAAATAGGCAAAGTTGACATAATGATTTTTATCAATCTTATTATGGATAAAACCCCCTTTCGAAGTGTGCCTCACACTTGAAAAAATACAAGTTATGAATTCGTTTTCTTTCTATCCTGCCTATTTTTAAGTAGGGACAAACTATATGGATGACACCTGAGCAATTTTACCCTTCTTAATTCAGATGGATTTCAGATTTGTAGTGTTTTTCTTTACGAAATTATATTATGCACCTGTAGGATCCCCTATTTTATAGTCAAGCTCTGATTAATATGATCTTATCTCATAAACTTCGCAATCCCAGTCCTGCAAAAATTTACATACATTTCTTAGTAGTATATGCATGCCACTATGTACCCTGTTTTGTGGAGTGGGGACGTAGGTTTGCGAACAAACCCAATCGATACAGTTGAGGTCAAACGATGGTATTTCAAATAAAAATGGCGGAAACCAGTCATGTGTTTTTCGTTTATTTTGTATACTATTTCAAATATATAGATCGATAAAGTTAGGAAAATCTATTTATTATCAAATTAATTCCCATTTATTTTCATTAATATCTTTATTTTTATTAAATGAAGGTGGTTTTCTTTTAGATCCACAACTTTTAAAGTCATATAAACGATTTATGAATCTGTTCTTCGAAAGTTCCTATTGCTTCAAGCTGTAACTTGCCATCATAGACAAGTTGAATAGAAACTTATCTCCCATTTGCTATTTCCCAGTCCTTCCCAAGTCGATCTAAGCCAAAAATACTCTAACCACTGGGACTAGGAATGTATTCAGGACCCAAGACTGATGCATACCTTGAGCTAAAGTTTATCTTGTAAACGGAATTTAGAAATAGCTAAGCTTGTTCAGTCGTTCATCAAATCGTATGAGGAATGATTCTTACAATGGACCACTGCAATGGAAGCTTGATAAATGATGTCAGTGCAGCTGTAGACAACTTAAATGCAGTTATCGCTGAGGGTTGTTCAAGGGTTTTATTACGAACAGAAATGTTCCTATCAATTACTTAGCTGACTAATTCCAGGTAAAAACCACAAAGTTGAAAGACTATTACCAACATATCAAAGATGATTTGATATAACACACTCTTCTATGATCCTATATCACTAAAAGGCTAGTGATAATACTTTCATGAATCGAAACAGAGCAAATTTTACCTTTTTTGTAACCATCCAAATGATGCGTACCTGTACATCGGGCTCAGATCTTAAAATGTCAGCCCTTTTTAAAAAATATTGAAGTTTTTACTTTTTAATTTTTTCATGCTCATTGATCAGTTTGATCTTATTTATGCTCTTTTTCTTAATTGTTTGTAATAACTGCTCTTTTCATGCTCAGTTTTCCAAGGTAACTTAAACTAAATAGTCTTAAACATCCTGCAGAAAAAAACATATCAAAGACCAACGATATTTATCATATCTGTGTTCTTAAACTTGATGGTTAGCAGTTTGATAAACTCTTTATTGCCCATGGTCCTTTACTGACAGTTCGCCAAACAGTCTCTTCCAAAGTTAACTTGAACAGGGATTCAATTATCATTCTGTTTCATTTGAGTTTTAGTTAACTTTTCTTTAGTTGAGATATCAACGAGACCTTAATTAGTCATCATCATCACATTCAGAGGAGGGGTTTCTTGATAGATAAACAACCATCCACCAGTTCAGTGAAAGCTGTAATTTTGTGACGCTTGTAGAAAAGATGCTCAGGGTCCAATTTCACAGGAGGCCATCAGTGAAGTTGAGGAGGGCAGTGCTGTTAAATGAAATAAAGCTGGTGTGGGGATTTAGAATGTACATTAATAAAGTACTTATTTGTACAAAAATACCTTGTACTAAAACTAAAATTACTAATGTAGTACTAAAAATTGATTTGTGCTCAAAGTACTGAAGTAGTACTTAATGTTTACTAAAAGTGCAGTTCCAAATTTTTACTAAGGTTTTGAGCGTACAGTATTCAATCGAAGTACATTGTAGTGTGCCCTCTTTTTATGCACCACTATACAGGTCCTTTTTTCTTGTGGGACCCGTAGTTCTTTGTTACGCCAATGTCTGCACCTCTGTACATGTACATTATACTGTCACTATTTACCGTATAGGACCAGATAAAACGTCATAAAATCGAAATGGCTCGATCATGAATTTTTAATTCAAGTGTCATCATTTTGCGACATGTTTTTTTCTCCTATTTTATGAATCTGTAACCATTTTGTCCATTGAAATCCATCTGTCACAGGCTCTTATTTACTTTTCCACATACTTTTGGCACTCCCACATCGTACCTGTATGTTGACACAGTAAGTTGTCAAAGCTACCGACTTTTAAATGTTCAAAATTTTACCTTTTGGATTATTCTTTAAGGTAAGGTGTCAATTGTCACGCTCAGGCCATTTTTGTCTTGACCAACTAAACAACCTCATACTTTATTTTGTTTTTTTAGCTTATTGAGTTATAGTTATGGCATTTTAAAAAATCACTTAAAAGGTCAAGATATGTCGCTTAAGTGATTCGGAAACGGTTGAAATTGAGTCAACCTTGAATCTTCTATTTTCTTTGAATTTATCAGCCGCTTGAATCAGCAATAAGAATTATTTCGTCATCTGCAAAGAAAATCTGCAAAATGTCAGATCTTTTTTTTTGTATCGGCGCAAAGTGACATGGATGGGGATATTTGTGACATAGATGACACATATAATGTGTAAGATAAGCTAATGTCGGAAGAAGGACAATGTACTCGAGTTTATCCAAATTCATGCTAATGGATATCTTCTCACTGTTCTTGCCAGTGATGTCATCTTGTCATAAATTCTTTTTATAACAATTTCCTAATCAATATGTCTTAATTTTTTTCTTCCCATTTTGGATCTTTTTAGGCAGGAACTGCTACAACCGAGGAGCAGCCGATGGCCGCCACAGTGGCGATTTTGGCAGTCTGTCATTTTATAGTGTTTTTGCGCGCAAGTAATATTTTAAAGGCAGGAACTGGGCCATGTTGATCGTCTCGCCTCGCGCAAACACAGCTTCATACGTAGAACCATTTTGTTATTTTGTGTACACAAGTGGCCGGGAAAATCGCAGTGCCCCAGAGAGGTGTGCCAAAATCCCCCACCTATGTTCTCAGTGACTTACAGTAGGCCCAGAGAGTAGGCCCATTAAAGGAGCTATATTAGCGGGAAATCTGGGTACCCAGATTACCGCTAACGCCAATTAATATTGACATAGGCATTTGATCAAAAAACGTTTTAAAATGATCTAAAATGCATTATTTTTACTTATTCTTTCAATAATATTTAAATAGACCGTTATCAAGTTGAAAACAATGCGTAGTTTGAAGATATAGTTACCATGGTGACGTCACTCGCGCCAACCCGCGAAATTGGAATTCGCGCCAATACAGCTCCTTTAACTATGGTTGGGTAATCAATTGTACGTTGCATATTAAAATTAACCTATAAACTAGACATGGTTGAATAGATAATCGATGTTAGATTAAAAATTAGCATTTTAGTAAAAGCCTGTGACGTCATCGAGGCGCGGCCGAGTGGCAAAAACCCTTAGAGCTGTACCCCTGTAAGCCAAAAGCGGATTTTACCGCTTGCCTGCGCCTCAATGAAGTCACAGGGGTACAGCCTCAGGGTTTTTGCCGCTTGGCTGCGCCTCGATGACGTCACAGGCTATGCAAATTTTTGATCTAGAATCGATTTTTTATCCAACCATGTCAAGTTTATGGGCTACCCTTGCACTAATCTGTGGAGCATTCCAGTTTTTCTGGTCACTTACATGTATGTAAAGCAATTTGCGAAAACCGAGTGTTTAACATCCAGTTCCAAAAAATCGTGTGATTTTTTTATCTTGATGTTGAGTTGATTTTGGTGGAGAACTTTAGAGAACGGTAAAAATGCGAGCGTAAAAATGTTAAGAAATTGTGGATGCGATAAGCAGATAAGGTACTTTCTAAAAAATAATTCGAAGTATCATCAAGAATTCATGGTATCATTGATGTGAACATGATGAAAGACAAGAGATAAGTTGTTATCATATGACTCTTGATAATCGATGTTTTTATGGCATCTTTCCGTATTAATGGCGAATGGTCACTTTTGTCTGTCATCATACCACTTTAGCTGAAATCACATTTCTATTAGCCACTGAGTGGACGCCAAAATTCTGCAACCCTAGACTTAGTCGATGAGGTCCCGTCATATCTCCTTTAGTGGATAAGTGCCACTAGATGCTCGCTTCCACTCGCATTACTGTCACTCATTGGACCCTCGCCTCCAGGTTCAATATTTCAGATGGGGTCTGCATTCTGCAAGGATCAGCAAGTAGCCCGACTTCAAAAAATTTGGTGGATTAGCTGTCCTAAATTATTAATTGTTCAGGAATGTGAAGCAGAACAAAAATATACATGTAATTCATCGTGTTTGAATTGAATTGAAACGTGCATAAAGCTGAATCTTTGAAATGCTTTGTATAACAATTTGGGAAAAATGATAAGATGAAAATTCAATATTGACCCAAATATGCATCTCACTCCTTACCGCCATAATATTACTCGAATAATGTGAAAGAGTATTCTTCGGGTATTTTTGGCGGGTTATGTTACATTTTTATATAATGTCTAAAATACGGCTAAAAAACTTTCTGTGTTCATCAACGAAATCGTTTTCATTCCTAACGATGAACATCAATTTGTTCTTAAGTGTTCGGTTTCTTTTGGTATTGCTAAACATACCATTATCAGGACAATGTTCGCTGTCGTGTTTTGTATTGCGTATATCAAAATATTATTTTTGTTCGAAACTGTTTTTTGTTGGGTTTTCTCTTTTCTTGCCACGCGACCTTAGAAAAACAAAAAGGGTTTGTTCAGAAAATCGTCTTAATAACTTGATATTCACATATGATGTTTTGGTCTTTGTTAAGAGTATGTTGTTCTTCTTTCCCTCGCAAAGTCATCCTCCTTTCTTTCTTTAAAATCCTTTTAAAATTAAGAAAAAAATGCTTAATAAAGTTAATGTTGATCATCAGTCAAAAGGTTTAATTTATCACCTGATCCGCGGGGACAAGAAATGGGCTTTTGCTCTGCTTCTGCATATTGTGGTCGTCCTCAGGATCAACTGAACATCAATCACAACTTTAGATGGCAGTCAACGGATCCTTAGTTATTTCTTTGTTGGTCCCAAGTTATCCGTGCCCCATTAGCACAACCCTCTTACGAGTTAGTGTAAAATTACTTTTACTGGGACATTTTGATGGCAAGGAGTCATGCAATTTGATCCGTGTTTTTGTCCCTTAGGTGAAGAACTTGACTAGAAACGAAATTGTTTTTGCAATTACTGAACGAGCAACAGTTGACAGTATAAAATGACCATTCTCATAATTTCATTATGCTCTAGAAAGTTGGGATGGGAATCGGGATGTTTATTGGTGGTGACAAAATGATTCAATTATCCTAGGAACCATAATTAAAACGTATATATACCAAAAGATAGGCTGTCATTGCTTCTGTATCACTTTCATCTCTGTGTGACAGAAACATCAGACTTCACTGAATATAAAATTGTATAAAAACTTGTGGATACAGTTTATAAAACTTTGTGACGTCATCACGGCTGTTGGGCCAATTGACCCGAGGTGAATTTTTATCAGGGCCAATTGTCCCAGGGCGAATTTGCTTTGGGGTCGCGGTCTATCCGGGGCCAATTGTCCTGTGATAAATTAATTTTCTCGGGCTTAAATCCGGAAAGATGATAATCTGGTATATCATACAGTGTGTGTGTGTGTGTGCGGGTGTGTGTGTGTCAAAAAAATGTATCTTCCTGTCAAAAACTTTCTGCCTACCTTTGTGCCTCACCAAATCAAGTGAATGCATGCGCCTTTATTAAATTTAAGGTCTTAAAGCAATCGGTGAATTTTTGAAAAAGAATTGCGCAATAGAAATCAGGGGTCTAAAAAAACTTTTGGTGAAAAAATTTAGCTCAGTTATTCTTATTTTCATCTAAACTTTCGAGCCCAATATTCAAAAGTAAAAAAAAAAATTATTTTGGGAAAGATGGATATTGTGTAAATAGAATTTTGACGATTTTTTATCAAAAATTCATAGATCGCTGAATATTGGATATTTTTGATTCTGCTCTTCACTGATGGAAAAGACCTTGATTCACTTGATTTAGTAGTGCTGACTGATCGGGGGAAAGCTTTTGCATGATGGGATACATTTTTTGATACACCCTGTATAGTATAATAATTATATCATCATCATCATATTTATAAAAACCCAACTACTTTAAGATTTCTATTGGCCAAGCTTTTTATCAGCCAATATCAATGACGTCATGATTGCATCACATCGTCTGTATTTTAAAAAGATTTCTTGTTAAACATTAGTTATTCATCATTTTGCTACTTAGGACGGACTTTTTTACCGATTCGCCGTTCCATGTTGAAGAACATTTTATTTGGCACTTCCGTCTTTTCAATGATGTAATTACATATAGTCCTCATTCACTGATTGTCCCCGACTTTTTGGCTGTCCGATAATGCGTTTTTCTGGGCTTGCCAGAGGCAATGATAGTTATTGGTTGATGGGTCATGGCAGGGAACTGTCCAGAGATAAAACACTTTCTCATTTTGTCCCCCAAACACTTATCAGTTTAGACAGAATAGCTGGAATTCTTAGCCAAATATCTGCGGGCATTCCGCTCTGGGACTATATAGGCTATGGCAGGCCATGCTTTACGACCATAGCTAACCTTTAATTTGATTCTTCCTTCGTCGTCCTACCTTTTATCAAATTGTCGCGATGGACTCGCTAACTGAGGGGCCCCTAGGGAAGAGTAGGAATGGCCACAATGTCTCGCTAAGGGATAAAAAGACTTGAATCGTTTTAGGAACATTTACGCTGATTTCTCACATGGTTTACTAATTGTAAATGATGTCTTATTAGAGAGACAAAGTATCTTTAGAAAATGGATTTTCTTAAGAAATTAGCCATTTTACTTAAACAATAATTTATCTCCATTCCTATAAAATATTGCTTGCCATTTTAATCTAATATTGTCACTCATTAAAAGGTGGTCACTTTTCGACCGCTCGACCTTTAGTTTTTGACTAAATTTTGAAGGGTCAAATGACGTATTGACTGCATCCTATTCCTATAATCAATTTTATCCCTAATTGAGCCTAATTATTTACCTGCAATTAATCTAGTTGCTAGTTATGATCACGAGGTGTGGCAATTTGGGTCATTTTCTCTCACCTTGATGTTGAAGATGGAATCGAAAATGACCGATCAATGTTGCGTTTTTATTCCAATGATGATGTATATATTTTATATGTTGTCATATAATTAATTAATAATTGCTTAATGTAGATCTATATTAGTGTTTTTGATAACCTGATTGTTGATGACACGATGTTTGAGTACCCAATTACTTCGGACTCCCCCGTCATTTATCATTATTAATAATCATTATCTCTTTTGTAGATAATTTTTTTTTGTATCATGCCTCCCCCAGACTTTTGTCAACTTTAATTTGGGTCGATTATATGTTAAACCCTAATTAATGTATCTATCTTTACCCAGATTAAAAAAATTTCATTTTTTGGTAAACATTACATTTTTATAAGCTTCTGCCAAATAAGTTATGCCGCCTACTATGTCTCTATTTTGTCTCCTAAATTGGCTTATTTTAGAGGACCCCAACATATACAAATTAATATTTCGAAAAATGATGAAAAATCACTTTTTAACTTATGTCCTGTGCTTTATTTCATCAGGGCTGCCCAGTTTACTTTAGCAACTCACTTAATTCAATTGGTATTTATTTGTCTTTGCATTTATTTAATGATTTCCCCCACAGCGGCCTGTGTAGCTCCTCTATTAAAGAATCACATATCAATTAGGCCAAATAATACGTAAATGGGGAATAAATTCCATCGCGAATCAGTTCAAATTAAGATAGCAAATATACATAAACTAAAAACAGCGTCCCCTTGTCTCAAAACAGCACTTTCGATTATATGATACATTTATATCTATTAATGATTCCACTTTTATGTTTTAGGGACGTAATAACTTATCAGAAAATATCATATTCAAAATTGTGGTGCCATTAAAAAGCTTGTAAAATGTGATATAGTCTTTTTGTTTATATCTTTCCACTTTTTTTCTATTCTTTTACCTGATTGGCTGTCCAGAAGACCTTCTCTGATTTCTATTGGCTGCTTCTGAAGACCAATACTTTTCACATTTGTCTTTATCAGTGACATTGCCAATAAGTGACGGAAGAAATCTTTTTCTTATCTTGAAGAAAAAGCTATTTGTGAGTCTCAGTGTCCCCTTAAAACACTTTTTTCCGGCAAATCACTTCTAAGTCTGTCTATCAACGATTAGTGGCCCAATGATACACTGAAAAACCACTTTATTATCTGAAAACGTCTTTGTAATTACTTAACGATAAAAACGCAAGTTTGGTTGACAGATATAAACTTCTTTGCAATTTTTTCTGTTGTTAGTTTGATGGCTAGACTGGATCTTGGCCGTCATGAAGTTCTGACAGAATAATTCTTAAGCATTAGTAGATATTTCTGACATACCATTATCCATAGACGACCAGTTACCCGTGGAATTAAAGGTGACGTCAGCATAACAATGAAAGTGCTAATCCAAGATGGCGGCATGGCACTTCCTGTTTTTTTTATATCTATGATTATGCATATCACCAAGATTTATAAAAATAGTCTAATTGGCATCAGAAGATTTGAAATCACTAAAATCACTAGAATCTATAGGAATTAGCTAATTGGGTTGAAAACTCATCCGTACCTAAATCCTGGCGCAGTTCAAGCCTATGTATACCGTTAATGATTTCGTGGTCTTGAAAATTTTTTAAAAGTCCTAGTATTTAAATAATATGTGTTCTAGATGTTTAACTTATGTTTTAGAATGTTTGTTTTATGCTGTCACTTACGTAAGCCACCCGTTGTCCAGTCTATGAAATCGGCACCGTGGCGTCTAGCTCCCATCTTTGATACCTTCATCCTGCCATCTCTATCACGAATGATAGATGACATGTCAGAATTTCTCGACAATATCATTTCAATAAAAATTGCAAAGAAACAATCTCTGATTAGTTGATTAATTCAACGGAGTGTACCTCGATGTCAGTCAGGCCCCATCGAGGCTCCATATTAATATGAAATTCGTGATGATCTTCTCGGTGAAGTTGACAAATATGCAATCTGTTCGTTTCATTTATGGCAAAATTTTGTGACTTTGCCTTAACGGATGGCTTGAACGTGCCATGCAAGACAAACAATCTCTACCGTTGAGGCCTCTTGTCACCATATTTCGATTTAAGTGAATTATGGCAATAGGTTTAACGATTCGGATTATGTACGCTTACCAAAGTGACAGTTTGCCAAAACATATACCTTTTAGTGTATCCTAAAAAGGGTTCGAAGAACATTACCTAAAGGAAAGGTTGGATGAATTAAAATTAAATAGTGACAAAAGTTAGAAGATGATATCTTTATTTTAAAATCAGGAACAAAACCTACCAACCCATATAAGCAACATTAACCCACTTAATTCCATTGTTCCAAAATCAAATCATTCTAGAATCTAGATAAGATTTGATTTTGATTGTTTTGTTGAATGTTTTTATTTTTTGGTCAATAGAGTCCCGGAATAGAGTAAAGTAGGATCAACTGAAGTATCTGGTTAAATAGTTCTTACGCGTAAGCGTAAAGTTTTATAAAGTGAGTAAATCGGTTTTATGTTTAAATTTGTCACATACGCATCTGAAGTATCTAAAGGGTAGGGTCTGTTAGGGTTAAGGTCTCTGTTAGGGTTACGGTTATCTTTAGCGATATGACAATTTAATGATGTGGCGATGTGACTATACATTGTCTTCGAACTTCTTCCGCGTGTTAATATCAACTTTTGCGACCGGAATACTTAACCAGATACTTCAGTTGAGCCGTAAAGTACAGGTTTTAGGTTCCGAATACCCAAACAAGTTTTGTACGTAGATGTTTTGACGTTGCCGAAATTTTCTCTGTGCTTCCTTTTATTATAAAAATTTCAAACTATAAACTTTATAAAAACGACACTCTCTCTTCTTTGACTTTGGGTCTCTTTAATGAGGCCATTCGTGAAAAATATAAATTTTGAAGAAATAGTTTTTTTTTGTGTGAAAATGGCTGAAATGTCCAGTGATGATAACATTAATGATCATGATCCTCTTTTATTAGTAATGGCATTATTTCATTGTACATCACATTGATTTAGGTTAATATTCATATGATTAGAATTATTTATATATATGATTTACTCCAGGGAATCTAGAATTATTTTGTGTCCCTACGACACGCGAAAAAATTGCTGTCAGGGAAAATGTCACGACTTAATGTACGGTTGTTTTCACAGACTAGGGTCAGCATTTTGAATATTTAATGTAAACCGCCATTTTGGTTATCGATTAACGATTTAAAAGATTATTTTGATCTCTTGAGTATTTTCGTGTCGTGCAAAGTTCCCGATGCGACACTCGATTTTTTATGTGAGGAATCGATCTTTCTAATTACTGGTTTTGATTGTGGGATGTAGATCAATTAAGGAGTGCTTTTGAAGTTAATTAAAGATTATTGAATGTTAGGTATGACTGCCCTACAAATAACACTGCCAGAAACTGAACGCCCAGGAACACGAAATGGTGTCTCGTGCTCTAACTTCAATAATATTTTATAAACAATAAATGAATTTAGCAAATTTTAGTCCCTATGCAGCTATGTAGGATCTGTCCCAGTTTAAACGGGAATGCCCGCAGCTAACATGGATTTCATTCTCTATAGTTTTAAGCAGTATGATAATAAGCTCTAATTAGGCAGCTAAAGAAACGAATTCTGATGAGAGTTTTTTATTTTGAATGTCCTTTTCAAGATTCTATAGGAATGTATGCATAACAGATAGCTTTTGCAATACTGTACCAAATTACATCTCTTTGCGTCTGATTTTTTCTGAGTAGCAAGAATTAACTGCCATTATCTTAAGTCCTTCCTAAGATGGCATTCAAGATAATTATAGATGGTGAAACTTTTCCCTACTTTCTTCTTTGACAATCACGTGACTTATTTGTCGTCCAACCGCAGTTGGCTTTACCTGTGACAATATTTTATCGTCCCCCTGCGAGAGTCAGCTTCATTACTTGGATTAGTAGTCGGGGATCAATGCTAGCGAAGATCGTCAAGCAGATTTGAGTGCCGTGGAATGTTGGACGCTGCCTTGACAGGGTCTATCAGAACCCCACACGGCATTTCTCCAAAAGTGTGGCCCCCGAGCCCGGATCTTTTGCGCTCGCCTGATAGGCCGCCTCGTTATGGACTCTTTTTGGATTTCAAACTTCGTTTACAGGTTTGAATAAAAATTTTGAATTTTGAATAGCTTTTGTTCACATCATAGCACGGACATAGCGCACAACGATTTTTATTTTTATGTTTTTTTTTGTTTCATGCTTATTTGATCTGTCAAATGTTCAAACATGTATGTACACTTTTGAAGAGTTTAATCAATGAAACTTTTTTGCGCTTTCGTTGACACTCTAATTGCGGAAGCTTTGACAAGAACCTTTTCAATCATTATACGCAAAATCAATTTGGTACATCCGCATCAGGCACAACTTTTGAGAGGGATGTAAATAATTCTTTTTTGAATACATTGAAACAAAATCATTTAAAGATTTTTGAATTAGGTTATTGCCTATTTTATTATCACTTTTTCTCGAAATATGTAGCCATTTATGTTAAGAAAAATCCGAAATATTAGCTATAATGCTCTAGCAGGCCAGTATCAATCCGTTGCTATGCATCTTGGCCCGTTACCAAGTAAAAGCGGGTAAATTTTGAGTAAAAGTGTTATTGTTAAATTTCTTTATTTTGCTAAAATAGCTTTTCAAACAAAATAAATTATTTAATTATCTTTGATCATATTTCATGGCGTAGACGGGATAAATAATTTGTAGAGGCTTTGGAATATCCCAGGGGGGGGGGGCGACAGAAAACAACAATGTATCGTTGTTACGGTTCGGGGGCAAAATTGACTGCAAACCATTGAAACGAATGCTTTTTGGATAATAGTTTTTAAAATACAAAATGATTTGTGACAAAAATAAAATATTTGAAACATTTTGCTGATTTAAAAATTTCCTCGGGGGGGAGGGATTGATTGGATTTTCAATTTTAGGGCGTGAAGCGTCGCCAGCCAGCCTCCACCCCCCCCCCGTATCATCGTAATCTGGAAAATTTGCAAAGCAAAGATCAAGTTACTTTAATTACTACCAAAATGTTGTCGTTTAAAAATTTTATATCAATAATGACCAAAATGAAAAGCCGTCGATGGGTGTTTTGCAAACTGTTATTTTTGCAGGACAAAAATCGAAACATGTCGCCGTATTTTCATTGGTTAAAATTTAACATACCTAGATTGCTCGAAAATTAGTCCTATTATCTCTTATGATATGTTGAAAGTGACCCTCCCTGCGCATCAACATACATTAAGCCACTCCAAAGTGACTATTATCTGTTCAAGTGATGTAACTACTTTATTGACGACTGGGCGGGTTTATTGATGTCAATTTGTGCACTTATTCCCAATTGACGTTCAGGTACCGTCGGGTATAGTTATGGATTAGCGTGGATTAACATCATCTTAATTATCAATTATGTGGATGAGTTTTCGAATTTAGATTTTGTATTCAAAATGGTTACAAATATGCCACCTGGGCAAATGCTACCAGCTTTGTGCCGATTTCCAATGCCTGTTCCAAATAATTGGCCTCAATTGCCAATGCCTAGTCACTTATTGAATCACATTCCTCCTCCTAGGGACTTACCCGCACTACTTTTTTTCCAGGTACCTTGAACAATTTTGAAACTTTTCTTTGATTTGATTTTATAATATTGTATTGTTCTAACAATATTTTTTCTTTTTGTTATAGGCGATAAGATGCACCCTCCCTAGCTGCACGTGTGATTGCTACGCCCCTGGAAAGGCACATCTTAGAACATGCGATGGCTGTAAACATGGCTGGGTCGTCCATGGTGAGTTTCTTTTTCTTTTCTCTAAACATTCAATTTTATCCTGCATTAATCCTGAGAACATGAAAGTAAAAAAAAAAATGAAATAAGAGTCAAATAAGGAAAATGTTGAAATTTTTTTATTATAAATGTCATAAACCGGGGTCATAAATAGCTTTACTTATTCGTTTACAAAACTTCAAAATCAAATTAAGGGCATTTTTCAAAATTGATTTACGCGCCAAATAAAAGCGTTTTTTCATGGGATCGTCAATAAGGCGTATTTTCGTCTAAAGACGGTGAGACTGGATCGAATTTACTTGTAGAGGATTATTTAAAATACTTTGATGTTTTTGTTCCTTGCAAACGCCTTTGGTAATTACCCAATTTTTAAAATGTGCATGGTTTCGGTATACCGATAGATTAAGTAATCACCGTTCTTCTTATTGCATGCAGCTGTCCAAGTGCCCGGTATGTTACATTTTCCTTGTCTTAATGTTGTTCCCCGTGTTGTATTTAGGGTGCTTTTAAATCTCCCTTTTTAACGGAAATACTAGTTAAAATCTATTGTGTTAGTTCCGCATCACTGCACTCAACCAATCAGACTCTTCAATGGAGCATCCTGATTGGCTTAGAATGTGTGAAATACCAGATTTAGGAATTTAAACTCATTTAAAATAATTCATTCATTCATTCATACCATGTACCAGATTTAGGAATTTAAAAGCACCCTTAATGTTGTCTCCTTTCTCTTAATAATTTTTAAACGAAACTAAGAAGAT